>JAMPIQ010000002.1:15712719-16010180 GCA_024699855.1 Aphelenchoides besseyi
CGTGATTAATATTGCCGGATGATTGCAATTCCAAAGAAGCGGCGTCGTAACCTTTGTAAGTGTATTTGTAAAGGTACTTGACATTCTTAATGGAGCTCACAATCTCAACGTTGATATGGCACCGATAACGCTTCAAAAGGTACCAACTATGTGGAACGACTCGACGGTTATCGTACTTCACACCTTTGATTTCAATAGTGCGTCCGTTGTTCGGTCGTTTCAGAAATGGATAGCCGTTTTCGTTGACTTTCGTTTCTTCCAAAAACTGTTTCGGGAACTTGTGTCGGCACTTTCCGTTGATCATGCATGGAGCTCTTGGGTTTTTGTCGCCACAAATACGATGAATCATGTACTTGCTTACCAATTCTAACAGTTCCGGATCCGATTCTGGCGGCAATTCGGCGCTGAAGTAATTGTCGATGTTTTTCGGTTGCAAGAACTTCTGTCCATCTTTCAGACTTACTAAGCAGTGAATATGTGGAAGTCCGCGTTTTTGGAATTCGGTAACGTAAACATAACATTTCGGTTCACCGAAAATTTGTTTCTTCACCAAGTCGTCAATAATTGCTTCTACTTTCAGGGCGAAGACACGCGCAACGATGTCCGGACGATCACTAGCTGTTTGTTTGGCGCCGAGGACGATGGTTTCATTGATGGTTTGTACGATTTCCGGCCAAAGTGCATCGCATGTCATGGTAATGAACAGATCCGGGTTTCCGTTGTTCAAAACTATTGCCATTGCATCCTGGTAGTTCTCACGCATGAAACGTGGTGAGCCGAAGTGAGTCGATGGCAAAATGTGTATTCTTCCAATAGCGCGATCCAGTTTTTGACCGAGTTTGTTCAGACTTGCGTGCAGTTCATGATAGTGAATTGTTTTTAGTTGCTTTTGGTTCATTCGAATCCATTTTATGCGATCGCTTTCGACTTGAACGTACGAATCCACGACGAACTGTTGGAACAGTTTCTTACCGTAATGAATTCGACTGTTGGAGTTTTTTCGAATGGCCAACCGATAACTATGGAATTCGGCACGAGTTAGTCGGGTATGTTTGTTTGCGTTTATTTTCGTCATATCAATTGACCATCCGAGAGTTCCTTTAGGGAAGAACAGTGGGTACAACCAGGAAGTGGCAAATGGGCTCAATGAACTTAGAACTCGTGGTGATGGTTCGTCTTTCAATTGGATGACTAAGGACATTTCACGCATATCTCCAGAAGCGTCGGTTGTAAAAAAAACGGCGCCGATTTCGTCGACAGTTGGTTCGTTGAAACGGTTCGGATCATAACCGGGTCGCATTTTGAACGACATTTGCACATTCTCAACAGGTCTGCCAGCGTTCTCTTCTTCTTTCATCAATTCATTCATCATCATGTGCATTTTAGCGTGCGGGTTATGTTCGCGTATTATCTTGTCCAGCAATTCCATTAGTTCCTTTTTAGTTCCGTTAGTCGTGTTCATTCTTCTTTCAACTGCTTCTGCTGGATCAGAGAAGAACAATTGGCCGTATTTTCGATCAGCTGTTGCGCTTACACTTTCATCGATCTCGTAACAGATTTGGCCTTGAATTGAAAAGCAGTAAGGACCCGGAGTTGCAAACGATCGCATCTTAACATTGAAAGCGGCGAAACTGTTTGCGGAGTTATACTTGCGGATGTTGTTCAAAAAGTTGTTCGAGAGTGGGTGTTTACCAGTGAACAGATCATCCAATTCTTGTGGCAATTCAGGTAAGTCAGGCAACTCAATTTTACCATGATTGCAACAATCGTTGAACGTTTGTTTATTTCCAACTCGTTCTTCTTCAAAATGCAATGCACCGCAAAGACATTCACTGATCATCTTGCTTAGTTGATGGACCGGGACATCAGCTTGTTTGGATGCGACGTTCAGTTGAGTTTGTTTCCGTTGTGCTGTGATTCTCGAAATTTGATGGTGGGCTGCATCTTTAGCTAATCGTTCGGCTTTCTGTTGAGCTGATTCATTTGAACGTGAGTTTTGATGTTGTGCTTTATCTTTACTTAATCGATCAGCTTTCTGTTGATCTGATTCAGAAGCTCGTGAGTTTTGATGTTGTTGTTTGTCCTTGGTTAACCGATCAGCTTTTTGTTGATGAGATTCATCGGTCCGCTTCTTGTTGATGTTGTCACGTTTTTGTTGCAATCGTTTTGCTCGTTTTTCAGCATCTACTTCGTTTTCTAATACAATTACTTCGGATTGACCTATTGGTTCAGCATTGGCATTTTGATTGGCCTCACAAAAAGATGAGAACAAAGCTTCCAATGTGTCAAACAGATTTAAACGTTTGTCGAGTCCACTTTCGTTTACTTTTGTTAGAAAAACGCCGTTTGAATGCTGATGTTTGTTCTCGAAGAAATTTATGGCATTAGAAACAACGTAAGCACCACAATTGCATGTATCATTTTGCAGATCACTTTGGTATCCAATGTCGTTCAAGAACATGTTTGCATTTGGATTCAAACCCGTCCAATGAGCGAAACATTGACTGTAAATCGAATTGATTAACCTATAGACAGTTTGAGAAACGGGTTTATGAAACGAATCACAATAATACAGAATACAATGATTGCTGAGTGCCTTCTTTTCCATTACCGCCAAAACGTAGTGTCCGCAATTTTGAATTGGGATCAACAAATAAGCGTCTTCGTCTGGAGCGATCGGTGGTTTGACGATGAAATACTTCGACGGATTCGATTCAGCAGAACGGTAGTAGTCGGTCCAAAATGACATCGACATTAAACCAACTTTCAACGAAGTGTTCGCAATCACAATCAACAAACCAAACACAATTGATTCGAAATCGATCCACTCACCAACGTTCTCCATGTTCGGTAGTTGCAATCTGGACATTTGACATTCGTTGCGAGCAGCTTCACAGAGTTCATTCGGTTGACAATGAGTGCTGAATTTGCTACCCAAAACTTGTTTGATAGTGAGCACCGGTTCTTGAGTGTCGATAGCGACGAACGACATTTGTTGTGCAACATCTGGAGATGCAGTTGATTGTGTCTCTGTGGATGTTTCTTGAGCAGTTTCAACGATTTGAATTTGTGTGTCTGATGCTTGTGGGTTTTTCGTTAAGTTTGTCATTTGGTTTGTTTTCTCAACCAATTGACTTTGTGCTTGTAATGCTTGTGTGTTTTCAATTTCGATTTTTGATCGTGTTTCCGTTTCTGTTGCTTTTGCTGATTTCTGTTCCAAACGAATCTTACGCATTCGCTCGCGATTCTTACGCTTTCGCTCTTCGTCCCGCTCTTTGTGCTCTTCAGGCGTTAACTCGATCTTCCTCTTAGGCATTTCAATCAACTGTTTACTTTAGTCTTGTCCTGTAATTCAGATAGGTCCAGAGGTTCAGATTGGTCCAGAGGTTCAGATTGGTCCAGAGGTTCAGATGGGTCAGATTGTGGCTCAATTAGATAACTACCGCGCCACTGGTTGCTATCTCCTGGCTGTATAAGATAACAACCGCGCCACTGGTTGCTATCTCCTGGCTTCTTAAAACTTTGCCGCGCCACTGGCGAAGAGTTCTTCCTTTTTCTTTTTTCGTCCGGTTGCCCGAACCACGTGAAACAATAAACGCGTTTATATTAAAAGAGGACAAATACAACAAACAATAGGGGTTATTTGGGGGTAATGAAGTTAAAACAGTGGGTTATCCCACGAAGATCGCAAATCGACCACTTGACGGCACGATCCACCTGAAATATCCCTTCGCAAATGACAAATCAAACGTGTGTACAACTCACCAATTCGCTCGATCCTTGTGACAGAATACGAATGATGCGATCTGAAAAGGAACATCAAGATTATTACGATGATATGAAGGACAAAGATATAACCACAAAACTCAATGTTAAACGACTTACGTTGATACGAAAAACACTCGACAACTGCTCTTTTCACTTTCCAGACGACGAAATGAATTGTGATTACTTAAATTTCCATTCGTTTCGTTATCGTCGTCAGCATAAAAAGAGTCTCGTTCATTCGAAAATAAATGAGCTCAAACCGGTCGCACACAGACAAACTTTACTCGATCATTTAGAGTGGGAGTGGATAGTATAGTAGGAGAATGAGATTAAAAAGCAACCGAGTAGTCTCAACGATCGTAGATATAAGCAGTTGTGGAAATTGAATTGAACTTCCGAGACGTTTATTTCTTTTCTTTCTATATGGTCTTCAGATTGAGAACAACAAACAGCGTTACAATTTATTCTTATGACAAAACAACAACACTATTGCAACAACAGAAAAGCGATTAACCTTCTTCTTTTCTCCAAATCCTTGACTTCGACTGCACGCTTCACTCCTGATGGCCGAGTTTTTCGCTCGATGGAGTCCTGGAAATTTTGGGTGCATGGCGCGAGTTGATCCAATCGCCAGATCAAACCACTAACGTTGAAATAAAGGAAGTCGTTCTATCGAATAAGACTTACCATCATCGCAAAACTGTGCCTTGACTGCCACCGCACCATTCTTGCCCATCTCAGCTACCGACGCAAAAATATTCGAACTCAATTTTCAACCGTTTTGACAACATGCCGTTGATAACATTACAGCCCATTATCGCCGATTCGAACTTGCGAATCGTCATCATTCGTGGAATAATTTTCATCAGAAAAGTACGTCCAATTCTGCAAACAATAAATACCGTAATGACCATTTAACTAGAAATTCACCAATTGGATCTTGTTCGGCAACTCATTTCATTGTGCCAAAGTGGTCTTGACGTACTGCTGCTTCTCTTCGCTTCCATTCCAGACTTCAATGTTGCCTTGAACTTCAGCGCTTAATAGCCTTTCGCACTTTTTCAACTGTTTGTGAAGCGGAGCGCGACTGAAGCGAATTTGAGGATACGGAATTCATTCGGTCATTGCGATAAGAAGTACCTACAACAAAGTATGTTATAATGGAGTGCATTCTCAAAACTTACATTGCTTGCATGTAAACTCAACTTACCAAAATTGCATGCCATTTCATCCGAAGTCACAACTTCAACGTTTCCACCTTCCAATTGAAGTTCGAACTCGAAGAGCGACGCATTATGATCCTCGAGTTTCTGAACTTTCACTGATAGAAACGCGACCAATCAATTCATCTCGACGATCGAGTTAACTGGATACAACGCATAAAAGTCTTTGTGATTTGAAATACGAAAACCCATAACGTCAAGCAAAAATTGATTGAACGATCACTGAAAACTTCGACAAAAAACACAACCAACCAACAATGACAATGATTTTCGTTTTCCAATTCCAATCACCACTCATTTCTTCTCACGACCGCTTCTTTGCACACAAACACCAACAAATTAGCATAAGTGAATGGAGAGAGCTCATTTCAGAATAAATGTGCACAAAATCGGTCGATCTCAGGACACAGACAGACAGACGTTACTCAATTATTTTATAGGGACAAGTATGGTCGGCCCCCCCTTCGGGGGGGCCTCCATTTCAACGCATTTACATAGACAAATCAATTTCATCCAACAGAAGTATTGAACTGTTATTTATGTTTGTCATAAAAAAAATCGAGACATCGAATTATTTTTCGGCTACCAACGACAACGTTTAATTCAGACATCTTGAGAGACAGAAATAAAGACCTGAAAATACGATCGTAAAACCCACCGATTAGCAATGAAAACTAACCATTTCATTTGCGTTCTCCATCGAAAAGTCGGTTGTTCATGCACATGTCCAGTCATTGTGAAATTCAAACAAAAAGGATTAAACGGCAAAGTCGGTTCTCATGACTTACATAACAGTTAGTGAACATTGTAATTTCGAACGAATGACGAAACAAATGAACTACACCTGAAAACAAACAAAGTATCAAACTGAAACATACGACTTGTTTTTGCCGTTCTCCATCGGTGCTCGTCGATGAAGTGAACCAGATAAGTGCCATGACGTGAAGGTCATGGGCTTGTTGTTTAGATTGATGTAGTCTTTCATTTTTGTTTATATTCTTAACGGACTTTTTGTGTTTAATTGTTCATAGTCGTTTAAAGATCTCTCGATGCACAATGTTCTTCACTAAACAGTCACCATTACCTTGTCGGTCATTTGTTGGAACGAAAACTCTGACTGAATCCCAAGATCGTGCTCGAGACAAAGCGATGTACAACTGGCCATGTTCGAAGACTTGATGTTCGAGATTCAATCCAACTCGTTCGAACGTCTGCCCTTGACTCTTGTTGACTGTCATTGCGAAAGCCAATTTCAACGGAAACTGTTTTCGGTTCAGTTGGAACATTCCGCGATAATCGATCGTATTGTTGATTCGAGGAATGATGTGACGCTCACGTGCATGATGTCCGGTCAGAATCTCGCATTCAATAGAATGATCATTCATGGCCACAACCAACATTCGAGTTCCATTGCATAGGCCGTCTTCTTGGGACAAATTTCGGATGAGAATCACGATCGCATTTACCTTCAGTTCCAACTTATGAGGAGGTAGAGAACCTTCTTCAATCATGTTCAAGTACTCCGGCAATAGCAACGTTTGATCAGAACAGCTTTCGGCATCAATAGCAGAGTCAATGGAGACATAAGTTTTTGATTGTCCATCCACCATTTTGAGAACTTGTTCGTTTGATTCGTTCACTCCGATGTGTTTAGAGACCAAAATCGCCGAGTTGCCCATTTCCGTAAACTTCTTTTTCTTTATCAACTCACCGAAAATCTCTTCTTCCAAGCTTTTGTTGACTAAACAATGAGACGGTAAATTGATCAGTTCGTCTGCATCGTTCAAAGTTCCCTCTCCGACTTGTTTAAGGAAATCAGCAAATTGCACTTCGTTTGGTTTCGTTCGCATGTTTTTGGTTAACTTCAACTGCTCAAAGTGCTTCCACAAACTTGACGAACAAATGGAGAGATTGATCGTTTCGCGCTGACTGTACCGTATTTCAAAATTGGAAGAATTTGTCGAAAGTCGCCTCCAAGGACCATGATCTTGCCTCCAAATGGTAAACTACTTCTCATCAGGTCCCTGAGTTTTCGGTCGGCGATTTCGAGTGCGTATCGTGGAGCCATCGGTGCTTCGTCCCAAATGATCGCATCAGCATTCATCAGCATCTTACCGGCTCGACTTGTCGCTGTCAAGTTCGAATTGGAATCGCGATCAAGTGGAACTCCGAGACCGAATGTCTTGTGACATGTTCGTCCGTCCGGTAACAACAAAGCAGCAATTCCGGTGAATGCACATGTCAGGAACTTCATTTTGTTGCCGTTGATGAAATGACACAAAGTCTTGTAAACGTAAGTCTTACCGGTTCCACCCAATCCGTCAACAAAGAAGCATTTCGGCTTTCCATCATTCTGTGGAGTGAGAAGAGCGTTCACAACTTTGTCAACGACTACTTTCTGTTCGGCGTTTAACGTCTCGTACAACTCTTTCGCGGCTTCCAATTCCTGGTCGTGATCGACGGTGTCGTCAATCTCGTCAATGTCTTCAACTGCGTCCATTGATGGAAAGTCTTTGATCGACTTGTTTTGACGTTGAAGGAGTGTGTCGATTCGTTTGTATGCTCGAGCGTATGCTTTGATTTTGTCCTTCAAGTGTCGGTTGAAGTCTTCGCTCAAGTCGTCTTTGAACATCTCCCACAACGTTTTTGGATCGGCCGGATTGCAGTGGATGAGAATGTTGACGAAAAGTGTTCGCAGTTTTTTGGGCATCAACACTTTCACTGCTTCTTTCATACACTTGACGTACTCTTCATCGTCGTCAATCAAACCCAAAACCAAACACGCTTCTCCATTGTTTTGGTACTCGATTCCATTCACTGTTCGAAGTTCCTTGAAACTCTTTGCTCCTTTCACATGCTGAAGAAGAAGTCGCAAATGCCAGAGATCTCCTTGACTTGGACTGATGGCGTACATTCGTCCAACAGTTTTGCTGCTTCGAACTCTCGGCTCCCATTGTGTGATCGTTTCAGTTGTTTGGTTGACGTTGATGGTGATTGTCTTCCAACTGTAATGAGTGGGTACTTCCGAGTACAACAAAGATCGAGCGTTGGAGTCTCTTTCATTCAATCTGAAGAAGTCCATGAGTTTGGTTCCTTTTTCCATAATCTTCTTTGCTTTCTCCAAGTCACAATCTTCGTCGATGAAGACTGCTTGCTGATTTTCGAGATGGATTGGTAGACGTTCGACATGGTGGGACTTGTCGTGCATTTTCAATTTCAGAATTCGATAGCACGCTTCAACTGGACCAACATAACGACCGTCGATGTGATCTTTGATTTCGTCGTGGTTGATGTTTCCTGATGATTGGAGTTCCAGTGAAGCGGCGTCGTGTCCTTTGTACGCGTACTTGTACAGATACTTCACGTTCTTAATGGAGCTCACAATTTCGACGTTGATGTGACAGCGATAACGTTTCACAAAATACCAACTGTACGGAACTACTCGTCGATTGTCGTATTTGTTGTTTTTGATCTCAATCGTTCGTCCGTTGTTCGGTCTTTTCAAGAATGGATATCCGTGTTCGTTCACTTTGGTTTCGTCGAGGAATTGCTTCGGAAACTTGTGTCGGCATTTTCCATTGATCATACACGGAGCTTTTGGATTTTGAACACCACAAACTCGATGGATCATGTACTTACTTACTAGTTCCAACAGTTCTGGATCGGATTCTGGTGGCAATTCAGCACTGAAGTACTTGTCGATATTCTCTGCTTGCAAGAACTTTTGTCCATCTTTCAAACTCAACAAACAATGAATGTGCGGCAGACCTCGTTTCTGGAACTCAGTCACGTAAACAAAACACTTCGGTTCTCCGAAGATTTGCTTCTTAACCAAATCATCAATCACTGCTTCAACTTTCAGAGCGAATACACGAGCAACGATGTCAGGACGATCACTTGCTGTTTGATGGGCTCCCACAACAATCGTTTCCTTAATTGTTTCCACAATATCCGGCCACATTGCATCACACGTCATCGTAATGAACAGATCCGGTTTTCCATTGTTCAAAACGATCGCCATTGCGTCCTGATAGTTCTCACGCATGAATCGTGGAGATCCAAAGTGTGTCGATGGCAATACGTGGATTCTTCCGATGTCTCGGTTTAGTTGTTGTCCCATTCGACTCAAACTCGCGTGTAATTCGTGGTAGTGCATGGTCTTCAATTGCTTTTGGTTTTGTTGAATCCATCGCATACGATCACTTTCGACTTGGACGTAAGAATCAACAACAAATTGTTGAAACAACTTCTTACCGTAGTGAATACGACTGTTGGAGTGTTTGCGAATAGCCAATCGGTAGCTGTGGAATTCCGCTCGAGTTAATCGAGTTTGTTTGTTCGCGTTCTGTTTTGTCATGTCAATTGACCATCCAAAGGTACCTTTTGGGAAGAAGAGCGGATACAACCATGAAGTGGCAAACGCACTCAATGAACTAATTCTTCGCGGTGTCGGTTCGTTCTTGAGTTGGATGACTAACGACATCTCGGGAATATCTCCAGATGCATCAGTTGTAAAAACGGCGCCAATTTCGTCGACAGTTGGTTCGTTGAAACGATTTGCATCATAACCTGGTCGCATCTTGAAGGTCATTTTGACGTTCTCAACCGGTCTTCCTGCTTCTTCCTCTTCTTTCATCAACTCATTCATCATCATGTGCATTTGGGCGTGTGGATTGTGTTCTCGTATCAACTTGTCCAACAACTCCATTAGTTCTTTTTTAGTTCCAGTTGATGTGTTTAATCGTCGATCAACTGCTTCAGCGGGATCAGAAAAGAACAATTGGCCGTATTTTCGATCAGCTGGTGCACTTACACTTTCGTCGATCTCATAGCAGATTTGGCCTTGAATCGAGAAACAGTATGGACCGGGATTTGCAAACGATCGCATCTTAACGTTGAAAGCTGCAAAACTGTTAGCCGAATTGTACTTGCGAATGTTTTCCAAAAAGTTCTTCGACAGTGGATGTTTCTCAGTGAACAGATCTTCCAACTCTTGTGGTAATGCCGGTAAGTCTGGAAAACTGATCTTTCCATGATTACAGCAATCGTTGAAGGTTCGCTTATTACCAACTCGTTCTTCTTCGAAATGCAAAGCTTCACATTCGCATTCAACGTTCATTTTACTTAATCGATGAACTGGAACATTGGTTGGAATTGCAGCAACATTCGATTGAACTGTGTTTTTGCTTTGCCACTATTCGTTGTTGTTGATGTTGCAATTTGTCCTTGTTCAAACGATCAGCTTTTTTTCTGTTGGTCTGATTCTGTTGCACGAAAGTCATTTTGACGTTCTTTCTGTTTTTGACGTTTTTAACCTATCAGCTCGCTAGATTTCTTCAGATTCTAAACTACGTTTTTTTGTTTGGCTATTGCGAAATTGTTGTAGACGCTTTTGACGTTTATCAGCATTCATTTCGTTTACAACTTCAATCGATTCAGATTGTTCCATCGGTTCACTATTGTCACTTTGATTGACATTACGAACGGATGTAAACAAAGCCTCCAGCGTATCAAACAGATTCAAGCGTTTCTCGAAACCGTCTTCGTTTAACTTGTTCAAAAAAATTCCATTCGAATGTCGATGTTTATTCTCAAAGAAATTTACGGCGTTAGAAACAACATAAGCAGCACAATTACATCCATCTTGTTGAAAATCACTTTGGTATCCAATGTCGTTCAAGAACATTTGCGAGCTTGAATTCAAACCAACCCAACGAGTGAAAAATTGACTGTAGATTGAATAGATCAGCGAATATACACTTTGAGAAACGGGATGGTGAAGTGAATCGCAATAATGTAGAATACAATGATCACTGAACGCCTTCTTCTCCATCACTGCCAAAAACGTAGTGTCCACTGTTTTGAATCGGGATCAGCAAATAAACATCTTCGTTTGGATCTATTGGTGGTTTGACAATCAAGTACTTCAATGGATTCGGTTCGGCTGTACGATAGTAATCGGTCCAAAAGGACATCGACATTAACCCAACTTTCAATAAACTGTTAGCAATCAAGTTTAATAGACCAAAAACAATTGATTCAAAATCGATCCATTCACTAATGTTCTCCATGTTCGGTAGTTGCAACCTGGACATTTGACATTCGCTTCGAGCAGCTTCACAGACTTCATTCGATTGACAATGAGTGCCGAATTTGTTGCCCAGAACTGGTTCGATAGTGAGCATCGGTTCTTCGGTGTTGATATTGACAATCGACATTTGGTGTAATATGTCTGGAGATGCAGTTGATTGGGGTTCATTGGATGTTTCTTGAGCACTTCCGGCGATTTGAACTTGTGTTTTTTTGATGCTTGCGCGATTTTTCGGTTCTATTGACCGGTGGGTTTGTGAGTTGCCGTTTAGCTGCTTTCTGTTCTGCTCTTACCTTCTGCATACGTTCACGATTCTTACGTTTTCTTTCTACTTCCTGTTCTTTCTTCTCTTCCTCAGTCAATTGATTCTTCGTTTAGGCATTTTTTTATTGATTTTTCATGAAAAATGACAGTCAAAGTTTATGAACACAAACAAAAACAGAATTGAAATGACCAAAATACTTGTGTATGACTAATTTATGTTATATAAAGTGTGATCAAGATTAAGCTATCAAAGTTTGACAATGTCTATGCGCCTGACCAAAATTGTCTTTAATGGCACCTTGTATAAGACGTAACCGCGCCACTGGTCACGAATTTTTGACAACTAAGATGTTGCTGCGTCACTTGCAACGAATGACTTGAACCAATAAAACAAAAATTTTGCGACGTGAGTCGCTTGAACAAAGTTGAAAGCAGTAGAAACGACTCAACGATTAATGGTCGTTTTTGTCTGAAAAAATCGCTGCCATTTACATGTGTTGCGAATAATCTTACCTGAAAAAACCGAAGAGTTGTAGCAAGCTGACGGCAGTTTTACAGAGTTCAACTTTACGACTCAATGAACAATTTGACGAACGAAATAAACCTGAAATGTCATCAAACATAAACAACAACCTGGTATTTTCACTTACCCGGAAAGTAGTATTTTCCCTTTGTAGACAAATAACACAACTGAAAGCAAGTTCAATTAGCCATCAAGACGTCTTAAACAAACTTTGACGAACAAAATAGACACTGACACACAGAAAACGCACAACATCGGCCGAAGACAAAAATTTCATTCAAAAGTTTTGATATGAAGTCGCAAAATATTTACATGAACACACCTGTCAAACAATTTTCTTCATAGCTGATGAAACTGTTATAGTTGACGTATGTATGTGAATCATTTAGCCCACAATAGACCTATCATCCTCAATACTACGACTACGATACTGATCACGTCTTACGCACACTTGCGCTTTCTCGTCGGTGTCACAAAAGCTCGCAGTTGCGGATTATTCAATTCCAACCCTTCGTCTTGCTTGCAGGACGGTCCACATATCCATAACAACAAATGGATCCGAATAACGTCCTTTGACTTTCACTTTTTTTGACCTTTTTTTTCCACTGAAGTTTTCATTCGATTTGACAAAACTCGAATTTCGCCATAAACGATGGCTCCGACGTATTGCCCCGACTGCTCTTTCAATTCTTTTATATAAACGCGCTTTTAAAGAACATATCAAAACTTTAAAGTGACTATTGTCACATACTTACGCAAACTTTCCAACATGAATGGCAACATCAGCAAGTTGTACGAATTCGAAGGTTTCTTCAATCTTGTTTCCCATTAACTCGTAGCTGGAGTTCTTTGTGAATTTCACGTCACACACCGTGTTTCCACGCGAGAATGTTTTCTTCTCTGCTTTGAGGTCTCGAAACGCGTAAACTTTATCGACTGATAGGCCTGCCATCAACGTTGATCCTATATCGTTAAATTTCATGTGCAATACGGTATTCTCGCCATTTAAAGAAAAAAAAACCAAATACTTTCTCAAAGTCTTTGGTCACGTGTACATTCCGAGTATCGTTTCGACTGACATGACGATATCGCTGAAAGTGGACTTTGAATTATCAGCAGTTGAATTTCTGTAGATGCTTACACGGTCGTGTCATTGATTTGCACATTAAGAATTTCTTCGATGCATTGTCGTATAAACTCATATTGAACAGACTGAAACAAATACGAACCATTTTACTTTTGAACTATACCCGCAATTTACCTTAGAACGATCGTCGTGTCTCATCAGCTTTCTTCGTCGGTTCGGCGAGTGTAAACGTTTCTTTTGATTTGTTTCACTTTCGCCTTCCTGCAAATCCATAGGATCGACGAACGACCATTGCATTTCGCTGTTCTCCAAAAAGCAGTCGTTCACCGACATAAGACAGAACAAAACCGAAGTGATTTTCGTTTTCGATTTCGCATTCTTTTGACAAAAAGTTTGCTGAACGATAACAAACTTTTTGACAGCCAAAAACAAAATCATATGCAGTCATGAACTCCAATCACATTCACATTTATACAAATTGAATCTAAGCATCAATTCGTAACTTAGTGATCAAAACTAGCACAAAAGCAGTAGCTGCCGTAAGACTTGGACATTTTCCGTTTTTCTCGATTCATTTTGTGACCGTTCTTTCTCGTTTGTTTTCACATAAGAATTCTGGTTCTTTTACAAAAACGTGGTTTTTCACAGACGAATGTTGAAGATCTCACGATGCACAATATTTTTTACTAAACAGTCACCATTACCTTGTCGGTCATTTGCTTGAGTTAAAACTTTCACTGAATCCCATGATCGAGCTCGCGACAAAGCGACATACAACTGACCGTGTTCGAAAACTTCGTGCTCGAGATTCAATCCAACACGTTCGAATGTTTGACCCTGACTTTTGTTGATGGTCATCGCAAACGCCAATTTCAATGGGAACTGTTTTCGGTTCAATTGGAACATTCCGCGGTAGTCAATTGTGTTGTTAATTCGCGGAATGATGTGTTGTTCGCCAGCGTGATGTCCTGTTAATATCTGACACTCAACTGAATGGTCATTCATTGCCAAAACCAACAATCGTGTACCGTTGCACAAACCGTCTTCTTGTGACAAATTTCGAATCAAAATCACAACCGCGTTCTTCTTGAGCACTAGTTTGTGTGGTGGCAGCGAACCTTCTTCGATCATGTTCAAGTACTCAGGGAGAAGAAGTGTGTTGTCGTCACAGTTTTCAGCATCAACGGCCGTGTCGATTGAAAGGTAGGTTTTGGTTTGACCATCTAACATATTCAGGACTTTTTCGTTTGACTCGTTGACGCCAATGTGTTTTGATACCAAAATCGCCGAGTTCCCCATGTCGTTGAACTGTTTGTTTTCGATCAGCTTGCCGAAGATCTCTTGTTCCAAGTTCTGGCCAACTAAACAGTGAGATGGTAAGTTGATTTGTTCGTTTTCGTTATTCAGTGTTCCTTCTCCGACTTGTTTCAGGAAATCAGCAAATTTATTGGGTTGTTAATAAAGTTTTGACGGTTGCGCAATGCGTTTTATAAAATTGGAACGAAAAAAATTGACCGGTCGGTTGGAAATTAAACGAAGTGTCAAATTTGAATTATTGGATCTGCTGTTGCTCGACGTCGCTACTACTGTTTTCTCGACTAATTTTGTCAGAATGGGCCTCACTCGCGAACAAGTACGACTTCTGCTTCTCAACGAATATCGCCTCCGTCACTCGCCTGCTATAGCGGCTGAGATCATTAACTCGACGCATGGAGCGCGAACGACTTCTGAGTCAACGGCACGTCGTTGGTTCAAGAAGTTCGACGATGGACTCGAGGATTTGGCCGATCAACCACGAACAGGACGTCCGCCAACGGTTCATCAACCGACGATTCTCAACGCTGTGTCCAATCGACCTGCGCAATCAACTCGCGAATTGGCCAATGGTTGTTGCCATGTAACCGTTTGGAATACATTAAGACGAGCGGGCAAGCAATTCTTTATGTCTACAATCACTAATGGTTATTCTCGTTTAGGTCTCCGGCATCGACGAGGACGCCGATTCAACGACGTCGATCATCTCTGCCGGTCCCTTAACTCGTTCTTCGCCTCCCGTCATCGATCCTTCTACACGCGCGGAATCACCCAATTGCCCGGACGGTGGCGCCGAACTATCAACTCAAATGGCGAGTATTTTTGATGATTTGTGTTAATTTTAATAAATGAATTCTAATCTACAACGAAAACCATACTTAGGACAGTAGGCAGCTGAACAACCGAACTTCGTTCACACACTTCCAACCGACCGGTCAAATTTTTTCATTCCAAATCTAGGTCAACATGCCCCGCCCCTCCAAAACTTTATTAACAACCCAATAACTTCGTTCGCTTTGGTTCGCATATTGGTAGTCAATTTCAATTTTTCAAACTGATTCCACAATCGGGACGAACAAATGGACAAATTAATTGTTTCGTTGATTGTTCCGTACTTTAAAATTGGAAGGATTTGCCGGAAATCGCCGCCAAGAATGACAGTTTTGCCACCGAACGGTAAGTCGTTTTTCATTAGTTCTTGCAGCTTGCGATCGGCAATTTCAAGAGCATATCGTGGAGCCATTGGTGCTTCGTCCCAAATAATTGCGTCCGTTTGCATTAACATTTTTCCGCCTCGACTGGTTGGTGTTAAGTTTGAATTCGAATCACGATCTAATGGCACTCCAAGACCAAAAGTTTTATGGCACGTTCGACCGCTCGGTAGCAACAAAGCAGCAATACCTGTGAAGGCACATGTCAAGAACTTCTTTTTCAATCCGAGGATGTAATGACACAATGTTTTGTAGACATACGTTTTTCCAGTACCTCCTAATCCGTCAACAAAGAAACATTTTTTGTCACAGTCGTTTTGAAGAACATAAAGAATTTTGTGCACGATTACTTTCTGGTCGTCATTCAAAGTTTCGTACATTTCTTTTGCAGATTCGAGTTCTTGGTCGTGATCAATTGGTTCTTCGATTTCGTCAACGTCGTCTACTGCGTCCATCGATGGGAAGTCTTTAATTGACTTGTTTTCTCGTTGCAAGATTGTGTCAATACGTTTGTATGCTCGTGCAATTGCTTTTGACTTATCTTTTAGTCGACGAGCAAAATCCTCGCTCAGATCATGTCTGAATTTTTCCCACAATTTTGGATCGGCTGGGTTGCAATGAATGAGTATGTTGGCAAACAGAGTACGTAATTTTCGTGGCATCAACACCTTAACTGCTTCTTCCATACATTTTACATACTCTTCATCATCTTCTATCAAACCCAATGCCAGACATGCTTCTCCATTATTTTGATATTCAGTTCCGTCAACTGTTCGCAATTCTTGGAAACTTTTCGCACCTTTGACGTGTCGAAGCAAAAGACGTAAGTGCCACAAATCACCTTGACTTGGACTAATTGCATACATCCGACCGATGGTTTTGTTCGCTTTGACTCGAGGTTGCCAATTGGTAATCGTTTCTTCTTCGTTGTTGACAAAAACCTTGATTGATTTCCATGTGTAGTGCGTAGGGATTTCTGAGTACAAATATTTTTGCGCATTCGAATCACGTTCATTCAACTTAAAGTAATCCATCAGTTTGGTTTTCTTTTCCATTGCTTTTTTCGCTTTTTTAGCATCGCAATCTTCTTCGATGTAGACGGCTTGTTGGTTTTCCAAATGGATTGGCAATCGTTCAATGTGGTGGCTCTTATCGTGCATTTTTAACTTCAGGATCCGATAACACGCTTCGACAGGACCGACGTAACGACCGTCAATGTGGTCTTTGATTTCATCGTGATTAATATTGCCGGATGATTGCAATTCCAAAGAAGCGGCGTCATAACCTTTGTAAGTGTATTTGTAAAGGTACTTGACATTCTTAATGGAGCTTACAATTTCAACGTTGATATGGCACCGATAACGCTTCAAAAGGTACCAACTATGTGGAACGACTCGGCGGTTATCGTACTTCACACCTTTGATTTCAATAGTGCGTCCGTTGTTCGGTCGCTTCAGAAATGGATAACCGTTTTCGTTGACTTTCGTTTCTTCCAAAAACTGTTTCGGGAACTTGTGTCGGCACTTTCCATTGACCATACACGGAGCTTTCGGATTCTGAACACCACATACACGATGTATCATGTACTTGCTCACCAATTCCAAAAGTTCCGGATCCGATTCTGGTGGTAATTCGGCGCTGAAGTACTTGTCGATGTTTTTCGGTTGCAAGAACTTCTGTCCATCTTTCAGACTTACTAAGCAGTGAATATGTGGAAGTCCGCGTTTTTGGAATTCGGTAACGTAAACATAACATTTCAGTTCACCGAAAATTTGTTTCTTCACCAAGTCGTCAATAATTGCTTCTACTTTCAGGGCAAAGACACGCGCAACGATGTCCGGACGATCACTAGCTGTTTGTTTGGCGCCGAGGACGATGGTTTCACTGATGGTTTGTACAATTTCCGGCCAAAGTGCATCGCATGTCATGGTAATGAACAGATCCGGGTTTCCGTTGTTCAAAACTATCGCCATTGCATCCTGGTAGTTTTCACGCATAAAACGTGGTGAGCCGAAGTGAGTCGATGGCAAAATGTGTATTCTTCCAATAGCGCGATCCAGTTTTTGACCGAGTTTGTTCAGACTTGCGTGCAGTTCATGATAGTGAATTGTTTTTAGTTGCTTTTGGTTCATTCGAATCCATTTTATGCGATCGCTTTCGACTTGAACGTACGAATCCACGACGAACTGTTGGAACAGTTTCTTACCGTAATGAATTCGACTGTTGGAGTCTTTTCGAATGGCCGACCGATAACTATGGAATTCAGCACGAGTTAGTCGGGTATGTTTGTTTGCGTTTATTTTCGTCATATCAATTGACCATCCAAGAGTTCCTTTAGGGAAGAACAGTGGGTACAACCAGGAAGTGGCAAATGGGCTCAATGAACTTAGAACTCGTGGTGATGGTTCGTCTTTCAATTGGATGACTAAGGACATTTCACGCATATCTCCAGAAGCGTCGGTTGTAAAAACGGCGCCGATTTCGTCGACAGTTGGTTCGTTGAAACGGTTCGGATCATAACCGGGTCGCATTTTGAACGACACTTGCACATTCTCAACAGGTCTGCCAGCGTTCTCTTCTTCTTTCATCAATTCATTCATCATCATGTGCATTTTAGCGTGCGGGTTATGTTCGCGTATTATCTTGTCCAACAACTCCATTAGTTCCTTCTTGGTTCCGTTAGTCGTGTTCATTCTTCTTTCAACTGCTTCTGCTGGATCAGAGAAGAACAATTGGCCGTATTTTCGATCACCTGCTGCGCTTACACTTTCATCGATCTCGTAACAGATTTGGCCTTGAATTGAAAAGCAGTAAGGACCCGGAGTTGCAAACGATCGCATTTTGACGTTAAAAGCTGCGAAACTGTTTGCGGAGTTATACTTGCGAATGTTGTTCAAAAAGTTGTTCGAGAGTGGGTGTTTACCAGTGAACAGATCATCCAATTCTTGTGGCAATTCAGGTAAGTCAGGCAACTCAATTTTACCATGATTGCAGCAGTCGTTGAACGTTTGTTTATTTCCAACTCGTTCTTCTTCAAAATGCAATGCACCGCAAAGACATTCACTGATCATCTTGCTTAGTTGATGGACCGGGACATCCGCTTGTTTGGATGCGACGTTCAACTGAACTTGTTTCTGTTTTGTTGCAATTCGTGAAATTTGATGGTGGGCTGCATCTTTAGCTAATCGTTCGGCTTTCTGTTGAGCTGATTCATTTGAACGTGAGTTTTGATGTTGTGCTTTATCTTTACTTAATCGATCAGCTTTCTGTTGATCTGATTCAGAAGCTCGTGAGTTTTGATGTTGTTGTTTGTCCTTGGTTAACCGATCAGCTTTTTGTTGATGAGATTCATCGGTCCGCTTCTTGTTGATGTTGTCACGTTTTTGTTGCAATCGTTTTGCTCGTTTTTCAGCATCTACTTCGTTTTCTAATACAATTACTTCGGATTGACCTATTGGTTCAGCATTGGCATTTTGATTGGCTTCACAAAAAGATGAGAACAAAGCTTCCAATGTGTCAAACAGATTCAAACGTTGTCGAGTCCACTTTCGTTTACTTTTGTTAGAAAAACGCCATTTGAATGTTGATGTGTGTTCTCGAAGAAGTTTATTGCATTCGAAACAACGTAAGCACCACAATTGCAGGTATCATTTTGCAGATCACTTTGGTATCCAATGTCGTTCAAGAACATGTTTGCGTTTGGATTCAAACCCGTCCAATGAGCGAAACATTGACTGTAAATCGAATTGATTAACCTATAGACACTTTGAGAAACGGGTTTATGAAACGAATCGCAATAATGCAGAACACAATGATTGCTGAGTGCTTTCTTTTCCATTACCGCCAAAACGTAGTGTCCGCAATTTTGAATTGGGATCAACAAATAAGCGTCTTCGTTTGGAGCGATCGGTGGTCTGACAATCAAATACTTCGACGGATTCGATTCAGCTGCACGATAGTAGTCGGTCCAAAATGACATCGACATTAAACCAACTTTCAACGAAGTGTTCGCAATCAAAATCAACAAACCAAACACAATTGATTCGAAATCTATCCACTCACCAACGTTCTCCATGTTCGGAACTTGCAATCTGGACATCTGACATTCGTTGCGAGCAGCTTCACAGAGTTCATTCGGTTGGCAATGAGTGCTGAATTTGTCGCCCATAACTTGTTCGATAGTGAGCACCGGTTCTTGATTGTCGATAGCGACGAACGACATTTGTTGTGCAACATCTGGAGATGCAGTTGATTGTGTCTCTGTGGATGTTTCTTGAGCAGTTTCAACGATTTGAATTTGTGTGTCTGCTGCTTGTGAGTTTTTCGTTAAGTTTGTCATTTGGTTTGTTTTCTCAACCAATTGACTTTGTGCTTGTAATGCTTGTGTGTTTTCAATTTCGATTTTTGATCGTGTTTCCGTTTCTGTTGCTTTTGCTGCTTTCTGTTCCAAACGAATCTTACGCATTCGCTCGCGATTCTTACGCTTACGTTCTTCTTCACGCTCTTTGTGTTCCTCAGGCGTCAACTCGATCTTCCTCTTAGGCATTTCAATCAACTGTTTACTTTAGTCTTGTCCTGTAATTCAGATAGGTCCAGAGGTTCAGATGGGTCAGATTGTGGCTCAATTAGATAACAACCGCGCCACTGGTTGCTATCTCCTGGCTTCTTAAAACTTCGCCGCGCCACTGGCCAAGAGTTCTTCCTTTTTCTTTTTTCATCCGGTTACCCGAACCACGTGAAACAATAAACGCGTTTATATTAAAAGAGGACAAATACAACAAACAATAGGGGTTATTTGGGGGTAATGAATTTAAAACAGTGGGTTATCCCACAAATCGCAGATCGACCACTTGACGGCACGATCCACCTGAAATATCCCTTCGCAAATGAAATCAAACGTGTGTACAACTCACCAAGTCGCTCGATCCTTGTGACAGAATACGAATGATGCGATCTGAAAAGGAACATCAAGATTATTACGATGATATGAAGGACAAAGATATAACCACAAAACTCAATGTTAAACGACTTACGTTGATACGAATAACACTCGACAACTGCTCTTTTCACTTTTCAGACGACGAAATGAATCGTGATTACTTAAATTTCCATTCGTTGTTGCTTTGTTATCGTCGTTAGCATAAAGAGTCGGTGTCTCATTCGAAAATAAATGAGCACAAACCGGTCGCACACAGACAAACTTTACTCGATCATTTAGAGTGGGGGAGGAGTGGATAGTATAGTAGAAGAATGAGATTAAAAAGCAACCGATTAGTCTCACGATCGTAGATATAATAAGCAGTTGTGGAAATTGAATTGAACTTCCGAGACGTTTATTTCTTTTCTTTGTATATGGTCTTCAGATTGAGAACAACAAACAACGTTACAATTTATTCTTATGACAAAACAACAACACTATTGCAACAACAGAACAGCGATCAACCTTCTTCTTTTCTCCAAATCCTTGACTTCAACTGCACGCTTCACTCCTGATGGTTGAGTTTTTCGCTCGATGGAGTCCTGGAAATTTTGGGTGCATGGCGCGAGTTGTTCCAATCGCCAGATCAAACCACTAACGTTGAAATAAAGAAAGTCGTTCTCTCGGATAAGACTTACCATCGTCGCAAAACTGTGCCTTGACTGCCGCCGCATCATTCTTGTCCATCTCAGCTACCGACGCAAAAATATTCGAACTCAATTTTCAACCGTTTTGACAACATGCCGTTGATAACATTACAGCCCATTATCGCCGATTCGAACTTGCGAATCCTCATCATTCGTGGAATAATCTTCATCAGAAAAGTACGTCCAATTCTGCAAACAATAAATACCGTAATGACAATTTAACTAGAAGTTCACCAATCGGATCTTGTTCGACAACTCATTTCATTGTGCCAAAGTGTTCTTGACGTACTGCTGCTTCTCTTCGCTTCCATTCCAGACTTCAATGTTGCCTTGAACTTCAACGCTTAATAGCCTTTCGCACATTTTCAACTGTTTGTGAAGCGGAGCGCGACTGAAGCGAATTTGAGAATACGAAATTCATTCGGTCATTGCGATAAGAAGTACCTACAACAAAACATGTTATAATGGAGCGCATTCTCAAAACTTACATTGCTTGCATGTAAACTCACCAAAATTGCATGCCATTTCATCCCAAGTCACAACTTCAACGTTTCCACCTTCCCATTGAAGTTCGAACTCGAAGAGCGACGCATTCTATGATTCTCGAGTATCTGAACTTTCACTGATAGAAACGCGACCAATCAATTCATCTCGACGATCGAGTTAACTGGATATAACGCATAAAAGTCTTTGCGATGTGAAATAGGAAAACCCATAACGTCAAGCAAAAATTGATTGAACGATCACTGAAAAATGACAATGATTTTGCTTTCTTCCGTAGCAATAACCAACGTGCCGACATTCAACGGGCAAACAATTTCGGCAATCAGTTCGCCGAAAGTCAAATGTTCGTTGAGTTCGCTCATCAAACGCATCGACAGATCGTTCATTGATTTTGTGTAGATGAAAACGTACGATCGACGTGATTGACTAGGCGGGAGTTCGTAGCGTATTGTCATTGTTCGATAGATAGAGAGCGGAAGTTTGGGATGAACGAAGTTTGCATTGTTGGTTCGCAACAACAAAATCGAACACTCGTAATCGGCCTTCCAATGATCAATAGGTAGATTAGCAAATAGAGATCGTAACTAAAACTTAAGAGTCATAATCGAATCAACACTTACCTCCGAGTAGTCGTAGAAAACAATCTTCTTTTTTTTCAGCGCATAGTTCAACGAGTCTTTACGATAATCCCTAGTATTCGGTACAACTACTGTCGGACGAGCACGATGAGGCGGAAAGCACAAATGATTTCGCGGTAAGTTGGGGTTTTGATTGACAGTTGTCGAAGTACAAGGTGTCGGCTTCGAGAAATTGGGTTCGTCATCATCGAGTGTTATTACTTCTTGTGGAATCAAACGCAACATCTAAACGTCACGATAAGAACAATGTTTTTGAAACAGAAACTTACTTCTAAATCAATTAACTGGGAACGTTCTGGCGGCGCAGAAACGAAGATCTGTACATTGCTTTTGTTCTGTTCGGGCACAACGAATTCGACATAAGAACTGGCACGAGATTCGGTAAACTGAACTGTCAATTCGGTCTCCGCTTCGTTGAAGGACAATTCCGTTGGCCATTGAATTTCTGTATCACTGGGTGTATCCAACGTGAGATCATCGATAATCGGGCAATCGATCAATTCGCATTCATTGTCATTATAAATCTCGATATTCCGAAAGATGTTAGACAGTGGGGTAGCTGTTGGAGTTGTCGTTTCTTCGTTAGTAACTTGTTCTTCCACAGCATTGTCCAAATCCAAAAACGCAGGAAAATAGCGGAATTGATGTGACGATTGTTCCGATTTGTCCGCAGAAGTCGTAGCTGAATTCTGCTCTTCCGCTGTTGTCATTTGGTTTGAATTCGTGATGTCAATTTCAACCGATTCAACGTTCAATACAGTAGGTGTTTCAAGATCTGGTTCAACTGTTGATTCAACAAAGGCTTCAACGGCTATTTGGAGAGGCACTTCAACAGACGCTTCGATGGGTGGTTCTAGAACTGGTTTACGAACTATTTCAAGAGCTACTTCGACTTTCGATTCAATACTCGATGCAACAGGCGGTTGAACAGTTGATTTAGCAGACACTTGAACAGTTACATCGACTTCTTCCTTCAAATGTTCTCGCGTTGTAACGGAAGCACGATTACCCTTAACTTCTTCGATGAAAATGATGTCATCGTCTGAATCGGTTGTCTTCGTTTCTTCGGTATCCGAATCAGATATTTGAATCACTTCTTCGAGTCCGTTCTTTGATGTCGTTTTGTTGAATTCTTCGCTATCCTCATAAATTTCTCCTTCTTCCAACGACAAATAAGGTTCAATTCCACAAGCTGGAGTCGCTGGTTGCTCATTCTGGACATTCGGTTCTTCAACATGCCATTGTACGAATTGAAGCTCGACGTCTTTCTTCAATGTTTCGACCATCATTGGTTCAAAGGACTCTTTACTCGTCGGTGTTTCCACTTCTTTTGATTTCGACGACGATTCGAAAGCTTTGTGCGAATGATTGTTACGTAAATCTGCTTCAGTGCGAGGACGTTTCGCTTTTTCCACATCTCGACTTTTCGATCGTTTTCGCTCTCTTATAGTTTTGCGTTGTTCTTCGGGTTTATTGGGTTGAGGTGATTCAACGACTTGAAGTTCGCGACCTCCGTTGTCAGATGATCCAACAGAAAAGTTGGTGTTGATCGAACTGTCTTGAACGGGCGCATTCGTAGGTCGATCATGAGATAGTCTCCGAAGAACTTGTCGAGCATGATCGCCGTATCGATCTATGAGAACTGAATCGATCCAATCTGCATAGTCTTCAGTTGTGTTCAATGGCTGTTCGATGCCATTTAAATTGTTCGAACGTGATAAACATCCTTGTCGAGATTCTTGAGTCGAATTATTCTAAAACCGACAGTAAAACAAATCGAGAAATGAGATACCCGAGGATAGTCAGTTTCCGTGCTTGGACGCTGACTGTTAGCGAACTGTGACGTTTGTGTACCATAAGAAGAGGGCATCTCAAGTGCATGAAATGATATCTAAATATCAAATAGGCACATATAAAGCTGTTATTATTAAGACGCGAACAGACTGAATAGTAAGAGTTTACCTACCGAGTTAAGTGTTGCTGCGAAGTTGTCGGACATTTGCGATGAGTTTAATGTACTCCAAAGAATCGGGTTTACATGTGAGGGAGAGCTGTCACCCGAATCGTAGCAACTCTGAAAACCTCTTTAATATTCACAAAGTAATTGTACGAAACAAACGTAGATCGGTTGAGTTAACCACGAGGGTTTTATGTTGACTGAACGTGCAGTTGAACGACGAACAGGAGAGCGAGAACGTCTTCGTGGTGGAGAACGTTTACGTGATTGTAACGAAGCTCTCGAGCGACTTTGTTTCACTCGAGGACTTCTTTCTCGATGCCGTGATTCTGGTCGTGATGGACGATCGTTGAAGCGCAAAGCCGATTTTTGTGCTGAACATTTTCGAGATGATTGTGGCAAAGAAGCAGCTGATCTTGATGTTAATGGCATTTTAACACGTATTGAACGACTTCATCTTCTACATTTCTGGGCCCTCTCAAATTTGGCTTTTAGACACGAGAATGTTAATGCCAAATAAGAGTGCGAAAAAAACACGATTGAAGTCAAGACATGAATAATTGGACAACGTTTTCTATTGCACATTCGACAATTTGTTTGGTTGCATCTCATAAAAACGTGAATTCGAAATCGAGTGTCAATCTACAAAAGTGATTGATAAGACGTGTGTTAGCGCAAAAGTGAACGCAATAGTAATCAAGACTGAACGATAAAACCTGGAAGTGATGTTCTTTTGTAGATTAAATTCACAAGTTAAGAGACAAATAGCCTTCGAGAACAAGTGGGTGGTCACCAACAAGGTGCGTGACAACGACGATAAAATCCATTAAACTCTTACGCCCCGGATCTTAGTATTCGTAGACAAACGACACCTTTCAAACCATTTTGACGATTTATGGGTTACGCGAATGCTTCAAAAATGTCTCTAAGTAAACAGATCAGATAATTGGTTGAAAATTCTGTGGTATACATCGACTAGTGACTAATGTCAAAAAGCTTTGACTATTAGTACAAGAAGATTGAGCGGGTATCTTCACGTAAAAATTGTTGCGGAAGAAGTGAAGGTGCAGTGATCGTTTAAGCTACGCAGTCGAGAATGTGAATAACTTTTTGTTTCTACTATCGATCGTTTAATTCTGTTGTTCTTTTACGCTAACAAACTCTCACAACATATCATCTTACTATGCCGATCGAAAACGATGCCGTTAAATGACATTGAATCTATGGTTTTTGTTTACTTCGAGATCGGAAGGATTTATTGTAATCATAAACGCTATCCCAGCTTTTGAATAGGAGCGCAAACTGTAGATTCGTATCTCGGGATATGCGTGGCTTTACATTTTCTATCGAACATGCGCAAATATCCAAAAACCGTTTTCACATCCTGAAGTTAAACGTTTGAGATTAGTCAATTGTGTCTCCGCTTGTCGATTTATTAGTTCGTGTATAGACAGCTACTTTGATCAGAATCGCTTATTTATTTTCGACATTTTTCGGCTCAATGTGTTCGTGCGGCCCAACGATTCGAGCAGATGCTCGCAGGTCAATTTTGCTTTTTTCACGGTTGCTTCTTTGCTAGCCAAACGAAATGCTTTAACCGTGGCGCTGTTGCAAAGCTTATTGACACTTCGAATGTTGATAGTAAGTCGCTGTCGACAGAGCTTCTCAAACCGAAACTCGAACGGTTGTTGATTATTCCGAATATGAGCAAGTTCAGAGGACTGATACTGAACTCGTTTTTTTGAGTCAACAGCTTTCGATTAATCCGTGTGTTTCTGAGGGTGATTTCATGACTCGAACTTTTTTAAAGTTTCCTGTTGATGATTAATCAAATCGCCATGGTTGGCAAGTTGGATAATCGACGACGCTCTTCGAATAAGTTGCTTTAAGTTAAACATGCGATATCGTTTATTCGAATGTCAAAAGAAGTTTGAAGCGTAACGATATCGACAGAACGATTTATGACCTCAGAGACGCTCATCAGTCAACTGCAAGTGTGGACCACCCAAAAGCTTAAGAGGCTTCCATACTGAAATTTTCCGTATAGACATCGAGAACCGGCAGATGCATTCAATTACATTACGATCCCTACACGCAACAAATTCATCACCTGCTTGTTGCAATGTATAATGCACTCGATATTAAGCAAGAGAAATAACATTTTTTGAACGCGTAAGTTTGTTCGCTGTGAAGTCATGCATTTGGACCGAAAATGGCGGGGACACAGAGAGCACTTAGCCTTGTAACAGAAAATGATACAAAGCCATGAATCTCCACTAAAAATCGCGTATTTCTGCGCTGTTTTCAATTCGAATCGGATTGCATTTCCAGGATGTCGGGCACAGGATCAAAACGCAATCAACAGCCCATTGATTTGATTCCACTTCATTTAACAACTCCCGTCCGACCACACCCAATCAATCGGTGGCCACAAACCAACAAAATGATGTGGACCTGTTAAATAGCTGCGTCCATTTTGTTGGCGCCACATTCAACCTTTTGATTTGGATTTCCAACGAAAAGAATGAAAGTTGCGTCAGCTTTCTGTTTCACAACGAACGAGATCGTGTGTGAAAACAAAACTATTGCCGGTAGAGTTAAACGATGGGCGGTTCGTTCATTCCTCCCACACAACAGCTGGTCTTTAAAAGCGAACTCAAAATTCTTTAGCACCATTGCGATCAGATAGTGCTCCACAGTCTTCCGATCACTCTGAATTTGGAGACTCGTCATTGCTCATCTATCGCCGCAATATTCGTAATCGAACGCAACGTCATTCCCAATCTTCTGCGCTAACCGTAGCGCCGAGTCGTCAGACTTCACTTTTGCGCTGTTTTTGAACACCAATGTTTGTGAGACCTGTGCTATTGATCAAAACTATCAGAGCCGATTGTCGACAGTAAATCGTGAAGAATGCGGGAATGAGATTTCTGCCCAACTCTTCGAGTGTTTACTGTTGGGTCAAAGTCGAGCTGACGCGATTTTGTTCTTATGATTACGAGCGTGTTTTGTTTTTCTTTTCGCTTTCTAACATCTTTGTTTTCAGTTGTCGGTCAAATGCAATCGAACGGTACCTCAAATGTTCCGATGGAACAGCAACAAATATATTTGACTCATCAAGAGCAAATGCTCATGAGGCAACAACAGTTACACACTCAAATGACTCGACCGATGCAGTTCTACCGACAACCACAAATAATGTACAGTCAGAATATTCAATTTCAACAGAATCAAATGCGTATCAGTTATCCGCTATCGGTGAATATGATTCAAACTTCAAATATAAATCAACAGATGTTTCAACAACAATTCTCGGTTGCCAACACAATGCCCATACCAGTATCTCAAGACTATAACAGACCTCCAAATCAAAACAACAACCAATCGACTTATCCGAACAGACAGCCACCTGCGGTGAATCGGAACGCACCCACTACTAATTTGAAATCAACGAACACTACGAGCGTATCTCTCAAGAAGCCCTTGCAGTCCAAAAATTCGGTAAGTAACTAAATGCGAGATCCACTCATAGATTTTGTTCAGATGAACATTTTGATTCAACGAGCTAATCAAGTCACTGAAAACAGCAAACGTTGTCTGTCGAGCAGTTCGTTGACTCCTCTTGCATATCGTTCTTTGACTTTACAGCTTCATCCAAACACAACTACGTCGAATTCCACTAGCTGTACACAGCAACCGCCGATCTTAAATGAGTCGATGTCGCTCGACCGAACTTTCTTATCAAATCACGACATTGCGCAAACGATTGAGGTCACAACGACTTCTCCCGCCTTGCAGGTTCCATCGATCTCACTTTCCACGAACAATCTCGGGCACATTGGCCCCGTAGACCACCGATCAACTTATGTCTTCGCTGATGAACCGCCCAATGCGCAAATGTTAGATAGCAATCACTTCAAATTAAATGCAACCATCGATCTCAATTCCTCAATCAACGATCTTCCATTGAACTCGTCCGTTTCCAATGTTGCAACTTTGGGCAGCAAACCGATTTCGCCCAGTACTTCAAAAGCCTCTAAATCGAAAGATACGGTGAGCAAATCATTTTGGATATTCGCGCACAAATGTTTGCTATTCGAATTTCTTTAAATTTGCATTACAAAAAAGAAGCGTATAGGTGGCCTTCAGTTGGATGGCCGCGTCCGAAAAAGCGCGGAATTGCCAGAGAGTTCATCGGACGTAAGAAAGAAGGCGCGCAAAGATTTTGGAGGATTAGATGAAAAGAGTCGATGCGCAAACGTTTTTATGCATAAAATTATCTACGGAGTTCCTTTCGATTTACGTTTCGTTTACAGGACTCCGTAGCTCAATTGAACAAGACGTTGAAAACGTCGAAGTCGTACGGTCTGTCCAAAATTCAAACGGTGCGTCCTGCATCTATTCGGGACATTCAAGACATGGATAACGAAGAAGTTGGTGTTGATGTTTGAAGGTTTTCAAGCTACTGTTTTAGCTTTCATCTTCTAATCGATCCATAATACAAGAAGGACCATCTTTGTCGGAGTCGAGTGCACTCAGAAGTTCGATTGAAACGAAATCCGAGATCGATGCACTGACGATTTCACGTTTATATATTGATCAGGTAATTTCGCTTCTTTTTATCGTTAGTGGAATGTTTGTAGAACTCTCGCGACGTATCACTCGGTCCTCGAGAGTCGTTCATGTCCGGATCCGCATTGAATCACACAATCGCCTCGAACAATGCACGCTCGTCGATTAGTTGCAGCGAACATCCCAGTTTGACTACGAACTCGTTGAACGGAACTTACTGGCGAAACAATCCTCGTGAGACGGCAATTGATGCGGATTTCTCGAGTTCGGACAAACCGTACGCTTGTTGTTTTACGGATTGTCATCAACGATTCGGTCGCTACTCGCCGCGCAATATCCATGAGATATGCGAGCACAAGTTGGAACGTTACGAGGAAGATAAAAAACTCGAAGGTGCGCCGAAGAATCAACCACGTGTTGTCGTAAACGAATCCGAAAATGTGTCCAAAAATCCACGAGTAAGTTATTGATATCCGAATATTTTGAATTCGGATTTCAGCGCCGTATTCATTCTTCTGCCGAAGCAGAAGACGTTGACATATTGCAGAAACGCATCAAACAGGAGCTCGTCGAGCAATCGCGTCCATGTACTGCGAACTCGACTGTTGACCAAACCGTTTCTGAATCACGACCTTTGAGTCAAGGGGCGGCGACACAAAACGGCGCATTGCACGAGGTTACGCCCCGCCGAGACGCTCACTCTCGACGCAGCAGTGCGGTTTCCACGCCACGTTCTGCACCCAACATTCTGCAGTCGGACATGCCGGCAATTGTCGATAGCTTAGGTCCCATGTCGTTCAACGGGGAGACGTCGCGCTCGACAATGGATGTGACCAGTGGTAATCAATCGGCCCTGAAGCCTTGCGTCTATCGTGGATCGCCCGAAGCTGTTCTCAAGATGTACTCTTTATTGGTCAATCAACCGCCGGTCATCTACTACGACTACCAAATGGTTGTTTTTTTGAGCTTTTTTTTGTCATTTGGTGCGTTTTCAGCTTAATCATTGTTACGGCACTTCCGTGATAAACTTTTGGTTAGCCGCCTCGAATTGCCACTTACTTTTGGTGCGCGCGAAAACTTCCACATTGTCGGACGCTGTGGATATTGACGAACCGATGCTCACTTCCTCCATGTATCGCTACGATTTGCCGCGTACGGAAGATAGAAACTCTTATCTCCTTGTTTACATCAAAGAACACGCTGGTAAATTGGCCACGAAATTCACAAAGAACTACAACTGCTATTTGCCGTTCAAAAATATGGCCGAAGGAGTGTTGCCAGCTTTAGACGTCGACGTTTTGATCATTGCATCGGACAGTGATCGAAGTGAGTTTTTGTCCTGACTACAAATTCAACCTTCTCTTTTCAAGAATCCATTCCTAATCTGGAGGAAATGAGCGCTCGAATCCGCGTAGTTTCCTGAACGCAACCACTGTCTTTAATATCGTCTATGATCTATTAACTTGTGCACTGTGTTGTAAATCTATTTTGTCATAAACTATTTGTAGCCAGACCGCTTATTTGGCGGTGGATCTCGGCTAATGTTATCACGAGTTCTTTCTAATAAACTTTCATGCGACGTTAAAATGCGATTGAATGGCTTAGGGTTTACGAACAACTGCCGGTTGAGTTGAATGTTTTAGAACAAACAAAAAGTGAGTGTTTGACAGAAGTTCGTTGTTGCTCATTCAATTAGCAACACAATTCATCAAGCAACTGTTAAACAAAAAGATCAGTTTTCAATCAAATAGACAGTTCGAAAGCTAAAACTTATGACTCAAGAGGAGAATGAATGGAAACGCTTAAGGTTATGGGAATTTCTGTTTGAAGTTTGCGGGCAGTCGATTGAGAATCTTTTCGTTTAACAAACATATGAAGATCTTGATTTCAATTTTGAGTACTGATCTCGTTTTTTGTGCAATTCAGTGATTGGGAATCGTCGATTCAGTGTCCTAACGGTCTTATTCTTGACTCATTTCTCATCAATACTAAACATTGAAGATTTGTTCAATTAAAAGGGATTTGGCACAACTTTTATCTGCAATAAATAGTTGTTGGGAAGATTTTTGATTGGACCGAAATGTTCCTTTCCACATCGGATGTATCTTTGAACGGAAACATCCAATTTCCACTCTTCAAACTAACAAGCCGAGCTGAAGACCAACGGGAAAGTTAATTCACACGGAAAAAGTCTTCTAATCGTTTGGACGCGTTTGGTCAACTGTCGCTCTCATGAGCAAAAACATTCTTTTCTGTGTCATCCTGTAACCAACGCTTCGAAGCGTTTGCCGGACGAGTTCACACATGGGCGTCGAAATTAATCAAATGCTAAATGATTGTACGGTCGAACAGGTAAATTTCAAGATAATCGAAAGCTGCATTGCTCGTTGCGATGAATCCTTGCTTCGTCTGGAGTACCTGAAACCGCGATGCGATTGTTTCGTTAACGAGGAGAAGAAGCCATGCTCCGAAGAATCGAATTGTGCCAATCGGGCAATGAATCTCGAGTGTTATAACTGTAAATCCGGAGACAAATGCGAGAACCGACGATTCCAAAAGGTTTGTCAACGATAATCAGGAATTAATCTGGAATATAAATTTCAGCGTCAATATGCGAAAGTTGAAGTACGACCATCAGGACTGAAAGGTTTGGGATTGTTCGCGTGCGAAGATATCAAAAGGTAAGGCTGAATCGGACGTAGGTTAATCGATTATCCGATTTAAGAGGCAAACTGATCATTGAATACGTGGGCGAGATCATTGATCGCGATCATTGTGATCGCCGTTCTCGACGCTATGCTCGTAATCCCAAACACAAACATCACTACCTAATGAATCTGACAGCTCGCACGTTTATCGATTCGACAAAAATGGGAAACATTGCTCGCTACATCAACCACTCTTGTGAACCAAATGCTGTAACAGAAAAGGTAAAAAGTTGTTATGGTTAGACTAAAATATTTGAATTTTAGTGGACAATCAATAAACGAACTTTGCGTATTCGGAATCCCGATTTTAAGGGAGAAAAAAGAATCACGGTAAGAACGACAACCAAAATGAAGATCAACCGGGGATTTTACAGTCTACGTGCGTCGGATTCTTTGCCATCAAAGACATCAAAGTGGGAGAAGAGATTGTTTTCGATTATCAATTCGAACGTTTTGGGTATTTCAATTAAATTTAATGTCAAGAATGAATTGAAATGACTTTCAGTAAACGAGCTCAAAAATGTTATTGTGGTGCTGCAACTTGTCGAGGCTATATTTCTTCGAGCAACAACGACGATGAGATTGTCGAAGACGATGGGAATCGAGATGACATAGCGACCGACACTTCGGACGAAGATAACACGACGGATGAAAGCGAGGAAGACGAAGAGGACGAAAACGTGAAGAATGAAGTCAGTTCACTGATAATATCAAACGCTAACTCTACAATCAAAACCGAAGTTGTTACGAGGTCTCCGTGCGTCAATTTGAAGTCATGCCAGAAGGACAAAAAGAAAGTGGTCAGAAGAGTTGAGAAGCCCAAACCCAAAAAACGACAAGATGCTAACAAATTGCAAAAACGACGAAATTCCTCGAAAATTATACGCTCCAGTCAGCCGTCCACACCAACGTCTTTCATTGACGATCCGAAGAAATCGTGGTTCTCGGCATTCAAGATCCCAAGACGAAAATCTCAAAGTGAACTTCCATCTCCGGGTTTGATCAAACCGCAAACACCCGATCAAGGAACAGAAACTGACAACAACGTAACAACAATCAAAACCAATGGAAGCCAATCGCCTAGTCAACCAACTCCTCCCATTTCAACGCCAACAATTCGGTAAACTGTTTTATTATTCAAACTTCCTACTCAAAGTTTTCAGCGAGACAGCCAAAGAAATTCGGCCACCCAAACGTTCTCGTTTCGAACCAGCGGATGCCACTCCAACTAATCCACTGCAACCAATTAAACTGCCCGACTTTGTGATGAAACTTCTGCCTACTGTTGATCTCAATTTGAATAACATCACTCCGTCGACTTCTGCGAATTCTACAGCTACTATCCCAACTGACAAACCGGTCGATCAAACGTCTAAATCATCGCCTAATGATCTCAATAACACGCAATCCAATCAACTTCATCAACCGTCCTTTCCGGTCCCAACATACCACGCTTACGCCGGAACAGGTATTAGTTTAGCTATCCGAACGTTCTAATCACCTACTATTTAGGTATGTTTAACCCTGCTTTCTTGGTTCCACCACCTCCACAAAACTTCGTTCCATTTTCTGGAGTACAAACAACACCTATTACTCAACCATCAGGCCTGACTGGTCTACAGTACTGGAACTCAACATTACCGTTGGATCCGCCAATTCCGTCTGGATCCAATTCGTTCAATGATCTGCAATCGTTCCTCAATCCACCACCTCCTCCGCCTCCACAAACAGATCAACCGAAAGTGTAATTATCGAGTCAAACTCTTCTCTGCTTGTTTCTTTCAATGTGATCACAGTTCTCATCACACTAAATCATTCACCGCATTCTTGTCACTGTATTTTGTTTAATTGAAGTTTTATATTACAAAATAAATGATTGAATTTTCGATGCAATTCGTTAATATCTTAAACACCAAAAATGTCCAATTAACATCAGTTTCCGTAAGTGTCTTATGTACGAGTCAGACGCGCAAATTAAGATACCTTCAACTAATCGTAGACGCGCACAGATGATGGAGGACGAACAGTATAGACAAAGAAATATACGAATCGCTGTTGGATTGTTTCATTTGATTATGCTGGTCTTTTGTTGATTTCCAATTGAACATTAAGCTGCTTCATCTTTCAATTTGTATACTGCTTGATTATAGACAGTTGTTCCTGAAGTTGTGAGTATTGAAATTATATCACCGGTTGTTATTGAAAAGATGAACCAAACAAATTATGCTTTCAAGCCTCCGGTCTGTGAGGCCATTAAAACTATTCGAGTTCATGTCATCAACGACCTGGAGGGCAAGAAGTCTTTTTCAGCAAACTATTGGGCTTTCGTTCAAACTCAGCTTTTCTGTATTCATACACATGTCGTATTGTCCCTCATAGTGATGTTGGCTTAAGGAGCAGTTCAAGAACTATCAACTCGCGGTCAATTCACAAATCTCCAATGTGTTGTATTGATGTGTAAACATCTGTTAGCATCGCCGCGAATAGTCAATCACGAAAGCGAAAGACGTTAAGTGACGCGTCTTACGCCATTGATGCCAAAAATATAGTTCATCAGACTCATATTCCCAATTTTGAACATCTTTCGCAACTGACTAATATAAATGAAGAATGTTGTTTCTGCAAGTTTTCCACAAACTTCCATCTCGTAGCAATTTTGTCCAAACACAAACATACCACGAATTTATAAGCTACCAATGATCGCTTTTCATCGTTTAATTGCTACACAAAATTTACTGTAAACGACAATTAAGTAACGAAAAGAACCATACAACCAGTCAAACTGTTGACATCTTAGAAAAAAAGTAAAAGCATTTAGAGCTCAGTTCGAGAACGACGTGTACGACGATCAATTCCTCTAATCAAATCGAAATCGTAAGATTTTGTCATTTGATCCCAAAATCTAAAAACGAATTTGTTATCGTTGATTTCAAATGTTTTCAGATAAGATCTTCGAAGAAACTCACCGAAGTTCCTCGGGGAAGAGCGCGTTCTTCGCCTCAACTTTGTCTGAAACCTCCGAATAAACTAACGGATGATCGGAATCGACCACTTGAAATTCGGGTTGTTCGTCCGTTTTCGGCGTCCTAAAGCAATGAAACTTTGTGGTTTCAAGACAAACAAACTTGTTTTTAACGAAATTCACAATTGAATCCAGCAAGTTCTTTTGGAACTTCTTATCTTCGGCTGTCAGTTCCCGACTATAAACCGGAAGTTCAAATAAGACGCCATACTCTAAAATAAAATCCAGTATTCAAAATAAAGCAACGAAAGAGACCGTATCCGTGAGTTGTTTGCTGCGGGATTCCTGTTGGAAGTTTCCGATTGCCACCGAATGAAAGTGTCGGAATGAAATGCGTGTTCTTGAGCATATAAATCGGCCATCCAGCCGTAGTCTTGTGACGAACTTCGAGCAGCTGTGGAACAACGAACAGAATATCCGAAATAAGCTAAAATGTTTTCGATCAATGGAACGACCATGACTATAAACTGACCTTTGAATACATTTCCAAGTAGAAAAGACGATCAGTTTTACGATCGGTATCCAAATAGAACTTGATGATTTTCTTTTGAACTTCTGATGCTTTGTTCCCGAAAACTGCTTCTGTGGCCAATTTCGTTTTGACAAACGCTTTGAAATCTTTAGCTCCAAATTTGGCTTTTTGCTCATCGGTCAAAACGTGTTCGTTGAAGAACGACATCGGATCATACAATGCTAAAAAGTGGAGAGTGGTTGAAAGTAATTTCACTCACTGAACATTGCTCCTTCGTTCTCGGTGATCGTGAACAAACTCGGTTTTGGTGGTGCGCTTGAAATGAGCTCGGGGAAATCGGTTGAGAAGAATTCGGCATCCAAGCGTGGTGAAAACTGACCGAGATTGAAGTCGTTTTTGTCAATATTCTGTAAACCACAGATTATACGTAAAAGACATTAACTTACCGAGTGAAATGCGTCGTTAAGTTCTTCATACGATTTCTTCTTCAAACATCGTTTCACTTCCACCGAACTTTGTCCGTTGCATTCTAACGCTGTTGCTATCTTTTCCGTGAGAATGACCGCTTTGTTGCTTGTGGCCTAAAACTTATATTCATTGGGATCTGATCGATGTTCAACTGTTACCCATTCACCAAACGGAGAGCCGGACATTTGAATCGCCTGAGAGAAAAGATCTGAAACATGTTCGGTTGATTTCGAATGGCACGTTCTCTGCCTAACCTCGGGTTTGTTCGCTAATTGACAGCATCCCAACGGACGCCGAACCGGCAGAGTAACCACCGGCGGTAATTCGTTTGACATCAATATCTTTAAAGCAAAATTACGAATAAATTGTTAATGAGCTCACCGAATTCCTTTGCATTTCTACGAACAAACAAAAGGGCTTTACGTTGATCCCAAAGACCGTAGTTGCCGTTAAATGCTTCGGGACCTGTGGATGCGAAGCCCAAGATGTTCAGTCGATATTGGATGTTGACCAGAACGATTCCATTGCTCACAATACTTTTGACAAAGAAATCGGTTGAGTGAAGATGCGCACTTCCACCCAGAAATCCACCTAAAATTCAAGCCATAGAAATATTTGCGTTAATTAAATACCTCCATGAATAAAGAAGAGAACCGGATAACCTTTTCCATCGGGGCTTGGAGCCGTCGGTTTAAAGACGTCCATGTGAAGACAATCTTCATCGTACGTAATGTTTGGAAAATGGTCTGGTTGTGGACACGCGGCTTTTGGCACCGTTGCTGAGCGTCGTTTCACGTATTCCGCATCGGTTGGTTTCTGAATTGAAGAATAGAGGAGTGAGATCGATTTCGCTTGATTACTTCGAATCTCCGTTCTGCTATCGGGGCTTTAGCGTAAGTTACGCCAAAGAATGCGTCCACCGTGCCCAATTCTCCAAAATCCAGAACCTTTCCTTCAAACTCTCCAACATTTGTTTTCAAAATCGGACCATCGGCGGCCACCAAACTAACGACTTGAAGAAGAAATAGTGAACTTAAGATTGTGAGCGTTTTCATATCGGGATCTGAAAACGAATTGAGCTATTCGAGAGAAAGTTGAATTAAAAACAACGAGAAAACTTCTGTGGATCTGATTATCGTCGGGAAGATCCATTCAGAGTTCGATTGTAACCGCACAACAAACCGAACCGACCTCTGACGTGTTCGGCTCCGGTCGCCGTGGTATACCTTTTGAGCAAAAGCAAAAGGTCGAGAGCAAACAAATCGAACGCTTACTCCTTAATGGTCCCCCTCTCAGCCTTAAATACGAGAGTGGGGAAGTGCAATTATCAAGACGTCGATTGTCGCTTACAGTAATTATCAACTTACTCGAATGTTCACTGCCGAAATTGAAGTGTGATTACAACTTTGACACAAAGTACATTCAATTTACACTCAGTACACGATGAGAAACCGCGTACTCACAGGTCAAAATGCATGTGCGTTCAATTGCTGTGATTGTTCATAAATAAAGTTGATAATGCTTTTTGTAGCGGTTCTTGTGTGCTTTCATCTGCAACTTTTCTTGAACAGTTGAACTCGTTGGTGTCAATGCAAATCAATAGCATCGAAGGTTCGTTCACACTTTCGCTTTCGCAAGGCCCCAGGCAAAGAGCCAATTTCTTTAGTTCGTCTCCGTTTCTCAATTCTTGTGAAAAACTGGTTTGTGATCTCATCGTACGTGTAAACTGGTGGGCAACATTTTTGTGAGTTAATGGCAACAGCATCTGAGTCGTTGATTTACAGTCCATGCGATGCGTGTCGGAAGTTTCGCGATTAGAACGGCGCGTTTGGCGCGAAACGTTCGAGCTCAACGTCTTCAACATCACATCTTAAATCCACCGTCCGCCATTGCGTTGATGGGAAATTGGGATCGACTCATAAGCAACGACGAAATCGAGCAGTTGGCTTCGGTTTCGGAAGCGAATACGATTCCCGAAGAAGAGGATCTTCAGTTCGCGCTTTTGCAGCGCTACAAACGCGAATTAGAAGTTTTGGATTCGAGCTTACAGTGAGTTTCTTTAGCCGGTGATCTTGACAATAGGATTTAGAAGTTACGAGACACCTGGAAATTTGTGCGGCAGTTTGCCTCGTTTCAAGCCCAATGTGGAACGTATTCGAAACTCAATGCCTACAATGTTGAACGAATCCTTGTTGCAAGGCGACTTGGGTGCCGTTCGCTTCTATTTGAGTCGATATCACTGGCCGCCGTCTCGACGATGGCAATCACTTATCAACGAAGTGTTCTACGCGTTCATCGATGAAATTGAATACACGACGGGTACCGAGACAAAAAAACTGATTGAAGAGATTCAGGAGCTTTTTTGGGATTTGTGAGTTTATAATCTTGACATTCATTTAAGATTCTGCTTAGATCTCATAATGAACGTCTTGCCACTTTACCGCCCAGTGTGGTTCTTGTATTTGCGGCAAAAATTCTAAACGAGCAAGGAATGGATGCAACGATTAAGTTTTTGCAGGACTTTGAAAAATCTTTTGCTCTCAAATCGGGTAACGAGCATCTTGTCGATTATTTTATTCGCCTCTTTCAGTGATTTTGCATGAACCGGGCGATAGTGTTCGGACCGCTCGAATGTGCCAAAATCTTATTCAACAAGCAGTCTCAAGTGTTGCTGTCGATATGGACGGAAAATCGAAAGTGAAGAAGCTGAGTGATCTGTTGGTTCAAGCCAACTATCTTCAAAATTCGGACTGTTTACTCGAAACCATTGTTGGCCATCGTTTGAACAAGTAAGTTATTTCGATTTGTATGTTCTTTGACTCGGGTTTTAGTGACGAATGGCCAAATGCATTGTCATTTTGGGCGGAACATACGACAACCTCCTACTCGATTGCCGGGACTGATTTGCTTCTTGAGTGGGTGCTTAAAGACGACAAGAACTTCGAACAAGTTCGACAATCGCGTATTAGTTAGTCAAATGAAATGAACACAAGTATAAGACGAATTTGTAGAAGCGGTGGTCAAAACAGTCGAGAAGGTCAAATCACCATCAGCTGCACTTGCTGAATGTGTGACTGCCTATTTGTCAGTTGGTAGATACGAGGATGCAAAAGTTTTGGCTACTTATTCGGTTATTCATCCAACAGATTTTGTTCGCCCAATTAAAAGGTTTTTGGACAAAGTAAGCGACCACGTTATGAACCTCGTAAATAATTGGTTATAGGAAAATTTGGCTGCTGTAGAACTTTTTGCTCGACTCATCGATGATGTTTACTTCAACGAAATGCGTGCAAAACAACAGAATCCAAATCGAAAGCAGAAAACGACGAACGACGATATTGAATCGAAGACTACAGGAGTTGAATCCGAGAAGGAGAAAACCGTATCGAAATATGGAGATGTTGCGTTTCTGTTGACCAAAGTCTATCGACGTCGAAAATATATGCCAAAACAACCGAAAATCAAGAAGTACGAAGTCAATTTGCGTCAATTGGATTCTTCGTTAAATTCGCTTTTTGATGTTTGGATCACATTGGCCGGTGGGTTTCAACGTCCGATTGCAAGGGAATCAATCTGTGGTTACAGAAATCGAACATAACATTCACACATTGAATCGAATGGAAACTTTCGTTAGTCAAAACGACGTCGCACTACGTCCATTGATCGCGAAACGTTTCGCTTCAGCATACGAGACCTTGACTATGTATCAAAAGCAATCGGAGACTTAGCTTGAGCTTAGGGTTGAAAACAAAGTGCCTTCTCCCAATTAGGTTACTAGTTGATATCTTCGTTTATAGGTGTTTGATTTCTTATTGTTAACTAAACGTTATTTTTTGTTGTTTTCGTTATGAAATAAATGGCATCATACTTTCGTTTGATTAAATTTCATGCCAATCATTTCGTTCGAATGATTAATTGATTGACGCAAAGATTTCAGGTTTGTATCTGTGGAATGCGCGCCGACGAGCGATTGCGAAAGCCTCTCGATTGAACGACGGCAATCGAAAGTGAAACCGCAGACGGCAAATGACTTGTGTGTCAAAGCCGACGAGTCCTTTAATTCTCTTCTTTATTCCAAGACTTTCGATTAGAACACAAACGAAGAAGAACACTCAAACATGTTCATGTGGTCAACCAGTTGCTGAGAGAAGAAAAAGGATACAAACCAATTTACAGACACAGAATACCGGTGAGTGAGTTGCACGGTTGTGGAAGGTGGTCGGTGGGATCGAGATCCGTACACCGCAAAGATCAACGGGATTGGGATTCTTGAAAGACGATGTGGTGAAATTAGAAACGTGGATTTCAAATTGAAGTCGGTGACATCAAGTGCGTGATTACGATGTGAAGGTGGTTGGTTGTCGAGTTTCGTTCGTTGGTGAAGTGGATCGAGAGGTTTGGACGAACGAAAGAAGAGCGAGAGTTCGATGTTGGCGAACTTTCGGGCAACAACGAGAATTCGACTCGGTTGGAGGAGCGTAAGAACATTTCCAGAAATGAACTTAATTTTTAATTGAAATACCGACTTTACAGACAACGTAGAAAAAAAGAGCAGAAGACCTAACAAGCTGTTGGTACTTCTCGAGTTTATCGTCGAGTTCCGTCTTCGAAGAAAACTCCACCGTCGAGCTGCAAGTCCAATCAGTTCGCCGGCTTTCGTGACCGTCACTTACCGCACAGTATTTCGGGCAGATACCCTTTTCTCCAGCAGATCCGGGGCCACCGGCTTGTCCAGGAGGTCCCTAGATAGTGGGGTGAGTGTGCTTCAACAGCGTTCGAACTTACAGGTTGACCGTCGGATCCGGGCGGGCCGTCTTCGCCGGCTTCTCCTTTTGGTCCGGGTGGTCCCTGAAACAGTCGGTTGGTCAATTGTCGGCGCTTCGAAGCACTTACAGGAGGTCCATCGGGTCCGGCCGGTCCGGGAGCTCCGGGGGCACCCTAAATAGAGGAGTAATACTCACACGAGCAGCAAACGTACGGGTGGTCCTTGGTCTCCGGGTTCTCCGGGTTCTGAAACGAGAGATAAAGTTAGTTTAAGTCTTCAGTCGGTGACAATACCTCCGGGCGTAAGTGGTTCGCTTTGGGCGGGGACTCCGGGTTCACCAGGTGGTCCTAATCAATATATGAGCATTATCGCAATCTCCGAAGCTTACCAATAGGTCCGCTCTCGCCTGGGGGTCCGGGTGGGCCGCGGGGTCGTGAAATCAGTGAGACATTAGGGGCTGCTAATGGATTAGTTCACTTATCTGGGCTTCCGGGTGGAGCATCGGTTCCGGGGCGTCCTGGGGTTCCAGCCTCACCTAGAATCGGACCATTATTGGGCTTTTGGAGGCTATTTTAATACCTGGGTCTCCGGCACTTCCTGGAGGTCCGGGTGGTCCCTGAAAAGAAGAAAACCATGAAATTGAAACATGCTGGAGCACTTAATGGAGGTCCTTGAGGGCACGGCTTGCAGGGTGGTGGAGTGTTGACGTCACATGCGGCTGAAATAATCAAGAAATTAGATGCATATTGCTTGATCTAAAGTTTAGTGCAAAAGAAGCCACTGGAATCGGATGTTCCGGTCACTTAGCAGTCCACAGTTAAGAAGTTTGATTGAACTGCTCAGTCAACAATTCCACTACTTTATGCAATGGCCAAGGAATTAACAGCTTGTATTTTAGCTATTATGCTTATTTGGGTTGGAAATTTAGTCGCTATTGCTTTCAGTGATTGATCGGATCACACGTCGTCAACATCTTGCAAGAATGAGAAGCTCTGTATTCAATGTCAACTCATGGAAGACACGTTAAAGTACGTGTTGTTCAAGTACTACATGAATGCGCTGACGACACAATGCGAGAGCATACGACAAAAAGCTCGGTACTTGGGAATCAAACGAAAGTTTTCGGAAATTCGCGAATTTGCCGTTGGTCTTAGTGATCGCCTTCTGTGAGCTTGATGCTTTACATAGAACAAACGAAAATAGATGAGGACCACACCAGGTCTCAAAGTCATTGTCGGCCCAAGCTCCCCCGGATTTTTAAGCGGCACTGCCTACTCTAAGACAACGGATCAACTCGAATAAGCAAAAAGCTTTGATTCTCGTTGACTCCGTTGTTTCCAATACTTTGCTGATCATTTCGAATAACTTGGCAATTTTCTTTCGCACAACCCGAATTAATGAAACGAACCTGTTGGTGCTTTTCCTGGGTTGCCTGGGGCACCTATAAACAAAATACACATGCACTCGACTTCAAAGCGCTTCAGTTACCGGGTGCTCCGGGCTTGCCGGGTTGACCGTTTTTGCCGGGCGCTCCCTAAACAATAGAAGTGTAATCGAGGGAGCTCAACGACAACAAACTTGAGGTCCTGGTTGTCCCGGTAGACAGCAGCCATCACAGCTGGGTGCCGGGTTCACGTCGGCGCCGTAGCCGGACTGACGTGCGGTACGATTGGCCGGCAAATCGGCGGTGGTTTTCATGTGATAAACCTCGACGGAAATATCCTTGGCCGATCCCTTGCAGAAGGACAATTCGTGATGCATTTGACGACGCACATGGTTCACATAGTTGTAGACCATTGGCAACGTGACAACCACTGACAAGACGGCAACAACGCTGAATGTTACGGCCGAATAGGCAACGAATTTATAGGCCCGCATACGGCCATCCGACTCCATGACTTCTACTTGTTTGAGGCTTCGGCAACCTGCAAACAAAAACGAATCAATCGACAAGCTCAACATGAGAACTCTTTCAATGTTTCACGTTCAAAGTTGAGCTCACAAAAGAAAGAAGAAATGAGCGGAATGAGAAGCAATGATGATCGTTTTGTTGATATCAATCAGTTTCGTTTTCATTGCTCCGCCCGACTAGGAACTCGTCGCGCCGCCCTTTCAATCATCCACCAACTCAAAAACCGGATATCTGCGCAATTGAGCGAAATCAAAATGATATCCGCTTATGATTATCACTTGAATGAAGAAAGCGTTTGTCGCAGAGGATCGTACACAAAATCGAATCTTCGACGAACAATCACTTGTCGTAATTGATTATCGAATGCAAATGAAAGCAACGAACCCTCTTTCACACAACTTGTTCAATCAACAAAATGAACAGACTTATGAGGGAAAACCACACAAACCGACTGAACGATCAGATGCCGTTCGTTTAAACTCGACCATAAGCTTTTATACGACACGCAGCTTTCGGCTGTTTGCCTCGGGCAACCCAACCACGTAATCACACGCCCACAGTCTTCGTCGACAGATCTCGTCGGTCTTTCTCTTTCCCCCCTATCACTTCGGATTTCTACCCGTCAACGAGTTCGCAGATGTGCGCTGCTTCGGTTGTGTGCACGAAAGAAGCGCACGAATCGAACTCGATTTTTGACGCCAATTCATTGATTCGAACAGACACATCCGTCCAGTTATCAGAATTCACGAAGACGCCCCTTGCAAACCACCAATCTTATCCGCTGGTTTTTTCGTTCGTCGCTGATTGCGGTGTGACGCGATTCATCGCACCACACGATTATCCGTCGTCTGTGTTTGATGGCGCGATTGAGAGAAGAACTCACACAAAAATGTTGTTAAAATATTCTCTTCTTGAATGTCACCAATCAAAATCGATACGCGAAATCCGATTTTCGTGATCGAAAGTTTTCCGTTTCCACGCAATTGTTAAGACGAATCGTGCGCTGAATTCCGGTGCAGATTCGTAAACGATCCGTCTGAAGTATCCGGTCGAGAGATGGCGCCCGATCTCCCTGTCCCTTCACATGCACCCGACCAGTCTGCTCGACGCGTTCACCTGCTACTTACAAAGAACAAAGAAGTTTATTGCATTCAAATACACGAAATTTACAATTCGCTTGGATCCTGAGACGGCTTCTTGATTGGTGATTTGACTGAATAGGGAACATAAGTGCCGTGACGTTTCAATCGTCGTAGATCCTCAGCATTGTATGGGCCATGTTTGTTCTTGATCAACCAAAAGTCGTCTTCTATTTTGCCCTTAAAATACTCAAGGCATTACCCAATGAAAAAACGTGAACTTACATCTGTGGCGCGAATCTGTTGCCAATGTAAATGAGTGGAATTGAAAACGTGCATATGACTGAAACCGTAGTTATTGGATCGAACTGCATCCCAAATTCCCGCATCAGCAAACATGTCCGTGTATTCCTGACATCCGGCCGAACCACTCAACACGTGAACCGGTGCTGGCGGATCAACGTTCGGTTCGTCGGTTCCATTGTAAACCACACGATCGTAAACCGGCCATAAACGTTCGTACTTGAAATCCACTCTTTTGATCATATTTTCAATTTAGAACCAACCGTATGCTCATGAGCCCAAACCATCAGATCGACTCCCTGACTGTAAAACAACTTTTCCTACAAGTTCAATGAAATTGAATGACATAAGCGTTTGCTCACTAAACAATAGGAATGAGTCAATGGAATTCCGGTACGAATTCTCGATTCAATTCGTCGACAATCATCCGAATCGTCGGTCGAGCAATACATCGGCCGATGACCGAGAGTAATAATCCACGGAACTTGATTGCGATTGGCGTTTGCTTTCTGAAGATCCAAAATGAGAACTACGTGCTTCTTGTGTCTTTTACTTTCAGATCTTGAACGAGCCAATTCCACTGGTTCTTCAACGGCTCGAAACCGTCGAGCAAATTGAAATAAACTTCGGTTGAAAACGAAACAAAATGAACGTTCCCAACATCGTAGCTAAAAGCAGAATAAGACCTGCGCATTGAAGTTCCTGTTAACTAACCTGTACCAGAGATTAGTGTCGGTATTCGGCATCGTGAATCGATTCACGTAATGAGTGAAGTTCTGTGCGTATTCTACAACAAAATAGCTTAGTGATTAGAATCGAAGTACCGTGATTTCCGGGAGTTACTTGATAGATGACGGTACTGGCCACCGGTTCGATTTGTCGCATGAATTCATCTCCAATCTAAAATCGCGTTCAAGTTAAATTTTCGTCATTAATCTTGTAGCAATCAACATTTTGTCATCGAAAATCTCAAACTCACCATTCCATCATCCTAAAATCAACAATTAATGAAATATGAATTCGTTAACTGATTACTGTATCCAAGTTGTATGCGAGATCTCCAACGTGCAGAACGATGTCAAAGTCGCCGTTTTGTGCTTGTCGTTGCAAACGCCCCAACGATCGTGCGTTGTAGTTGCCCATGTCTCTGAATTCACTGTCTCTTGCTGTGTAGTCATTACTTACCCAAAAACCGCGTATTTGTATCCGCCTTCTGGTCGCTCCTTTAAGCCAACAAAAGAAAAGATGTTGCTCACACCAAAGTCCTCAGAACCGACACGATACACTGCAACCGGTGGTTTGTTTCTAACACTTCCAAAACTTACTGTACCGTTGTCCGGCTTGTATATTTTCTATTAGTGCCCGATGAATGTAACGAGTAGACTTCAATGGTCCCTGATCTACGAATGTGCTGATAGTCGCGTTCACTCTGTGATCTAATTTCCCGATCCCATAATCCACAATCGTCTGTCCCACATCGTCAAAAGTAAGAAACGTGACAAACACTTTAGATGGATCACCTCAACACGTTTCGTCAACGTGCCCAATCAGACCATAACTCACCACCATAACTCAAATGCACTTGTTCCGGTTGTCCTCTGTAAGGACCATAATTGGGATTGCTTTGTTTCCAAGAAAGTTTACGATGTGGATCCAAATACAAACGCTGTGATACAACTACTTGCAGGAATGCAAGTAAGAAAAGAGCACAGAAAACAAAGTTCATTACGAGTGAAACTACGTGTCTAATCGTCGTCCAATCAAACTGAACACACTCGTGAATGCGAATGGACACATTGATTTCAAGTCTCGCCCTTTGGCTTCGTATCACATGTCAATTGATCGATCAATGGCCAAGAGAACGGAGAGCAAAGAGAGGAAAACAATCAAAATAAATCGAAATTGTTTTCATTTCTCCGATTTTGAGTGCTTTTATCAACTTTCTTTTGGGTAGATTTGATCAAAAAATCTCAACTTTTATCTCACTAATTCAGTAGTATATATAGTACAAGATGTTCAATAGTCAGCTCTCTCCAGTTTTTATTGGTCCTTGACAAACTGAACAATAAATCCCTTTGAAGCCATCAACGACCGTCGACGAACCCAAACCGTGTATCTGAATCGAAGAATCAATCAAAACAGAAAGCTGATCACTTACCTTGCTGCCCATGTGGGTTTGAAAGAAACGTTGCAAATTGGCGCACATTCGGAAAGATTACAAAACGAACGAAAGATCTCTTTCAACGGAAACGGTTCGGGATCGTTGTGCGTAAGAAGTTGAACGTCGTTTTCTTTAGCCAACTTCTGTAGTTCAGGTGGAACCTAAAGATCGACATGCACACGAAAATAATTTAAACGACTTACAACACAACAACCTTCGATATTGTAATGATCGACACACGGTTTGTGTCGAGCGGTTTGAATCAACTTTTGAAGTGCCGGATACTCGAAATCCGCCACTCCAACGCTCACCACTTTGCCCGAATCGACCAACTTCTCGGCTTCCGACCACGCCTTCGCGATTCGCTCGAACCATTCGCCATCCAACTCCTTGTGTTCGTCCATTTTCGTGTTTTCGGAGTGTGGAAGCGCCAAAATCAACTGTTCGATGTTGTCCGTTTTCAGTTGATTGATCGTCGCATCGACCGCATCGTGCATCTGTTGAACATTGAAGTCGGGCAGAAAGACTTTCAATGTGATCTTCAAATCGTCTCGCTCGTACACAGTGTCGGCATGTCCACGATTCGACAACAAAAGCATATTGTTTCCACTAAGAGACAATTGAAAACGAAAAGAACCGAAAACTCACGTGACATCGATGTTCGCGTCCAAGCTCGCAAACTGCAAATCCAAACAAGCGATCAGCTCTTCGGCCGAGTTCTGGAAACGTTTCAACTTCAGCTCCACGTAGTTGTTGATGTTTCCGGTGTGAATTCGAAAATCGTTCAGCAATTGAAGTTTCGACATCAACGACTGCCACGCCGGATTCGAAGTGATCGGTTTCGAAGCATTGTCGTCGGAATGATTGTTAGTCGACATCCTCTGCAATTTAATGAACAATAGTTAGCGGCCAAGAAAGCGAACCGAAATGTGGAAACAAAACGTCAAACCGCGATTCATTGGACATCGAGAAACAACACGAGGAATCAAGTTCATTTGCGAACAACAACCGTTGAAGAAAAAACGTTCAAGACCTTTGAAATGCAAAAAAATGAGTTGGAAGCTGGAAAATTTCAGCGAAAAGTCGACGGAAAGTGAACTGTTGAGATCGTCGATGTGATTATCTCTCTTCGCTCCTGTTTACTTTTTCCCTTCGTCCATTTTCGAGTTTGCACAGAGTTTGCGATCGAAATATGCACCAAGTGGTTACTCGAAAATAACAAATTTACGATACGAAAACATTCAACATTCGCAGCCAACGGCTGGAAGAAAAGCGAACCGTCCGGTTGTCATCACGTATGAACTCGACTTGTCCATTTGCTTTTCTTCTTGCTCACGACTACAAACTACAAAACAGAAAACGGTTTGATGATAAAAGAACTTGAAGAGAAAGTTTTTTGAGATTCACCACATCAACGTAACAGTTTATTCGAATCTAATACGAATGCTTGTCATTTAACTTAGAACTCTAATTTGCTAGCTGTATGGTGAGTAAATCAAAGTGCTTCGAATGCCGCACGAAACCAAATGGACACTCCAACAGCTCCGGGATCGGGTTCTTTCTGTTGGTCTTTGCTCGTGTATGATGCACGTCCGGACAGCGCTTCCATTTGAGCTGTTGCTTCAGCACTTTCTTCCACTTTCTACATCAATTGTTGTCAGTTATTTTGTGATCAACTCGACTTACCTTAACGATTTCTTCCCATTTTGCGTCCGCGGCCATTTCAGCCGCCGTATTCAACGGATCCACCAACGTTCGATGATTGGGCTTCGCATGACCGTAGTACATGATCGACTTCAGACCTTCTCGTATCGCCGCCCGCACTTCACTGTCGCCGAACTTCTGTTCAAAAGTTCGAGATGCAGAACCAAAAAAGAGCTGAAAGTTTGATGTTATAGTTCAAAGCAAAATGAAAACTCACCGCGTACAGAGCGCCGGACGTACCACCTACCGAATGTTCGCAAATCTTCGAAAGTTGCAAACACAAAGATTTCGGATGAGTGAACTTCAATCGATGGGAATCAGCAGCTTGTAGAATCGCTAAAATCAACTTCATTAGATTGACCAGAACATCGGAATACCTTTGCCGGCCGACGAAAGTGACGATCCACAATCACCGTCTCCAGCGGCAGAGTCCAATTTGTTCAGACGATCTTCCGCTTCAACGATCTTTTCACACGCATTTCGTAAACACTTCTCAATTTTGGCAGCAACATCTACAACGCAATTCAAATTAAAAGTAATCGACTTTTAACACCTTTTTGCACTTCTACTCCGACGGTTTCGGTTTTTGTTTCGTCGAATTCCGAGTGTCGTGGTACTTCGACTGGTTGACTGCACGGCGATGTTGTTTTCCACAGACTCGAAATGTGGGATTGAGTGTCCAAAAACTTCAGCCACTTCTCATCCACCAACTTCAAGATCGTAACAGAGAAGCCGTGACCATCTAATGATGTCATTAACGTTCCACTGAAAAACCGTGGCACTTGGTATCCGTTGTTCACTGAAAGTTGTTCGACAATAAGCGATTCAAGGATGTTCACAACTTACAGAACCATCCGATAATTTCGTTTTGCAAAACTCCCATTTCCAACTGACTGATAGCACCCAAATTGTTAAGCAACACAGCCAATGGTTCATTCTTCGACAGTTTGAGCCGTTTACTTGAAACCAAGCGCTCCAAAACAACGTTCACGATCTCTTTGGCACTTTTGAGCTTCGATCGCTCACATCCGGGTTCGCCGTGAATTCCGAGGCCCCATTCCATTTCATCGTTTCCGAGCGTGAACATTGGAGGTTTATTTGGCAACGCCGAAGGATATAAACTAACACCAAAGGTACCTGAAGCTCAAATTTACTTTTTAATTGAAACAACCAACCAATGTTCTCAACAACTTTACGCGTCGTATCTCGAATGTCTTCAAATTTGGCACCAAACTCTTCAGCCATCACACCCGCTATTTGCAATGTGAAAAGCGCTCCCGCAAGTCCACGACCACCGGTTGTTGACTTCAGTTTGCTTTCAAGAGCGACATCATCATCGTTCTTAACTATCGATTTCAATTCGAACATTCGCTTTCACTCACGTAAATCAAATCCAATTTAGCATCTTTCCCGAGCTTTGATTTCGATCGCTCAATCGCCATTCCGAAGTGTAAACGATCACCTAAACGTGATAAGTCAAATGCATCGAACTTCAAAAAACAGCGGTTGTATTACCTGTGTAATTGTTGACGAATAGAAGTGTACCGGCAGTCGATTGAATCGTTTCCAACGCATCAGTAATGTGACTTGATGGAGGAGACGCTAAAAAACGTTCGGTAAAGATACTTGAAGATCTCAAAAGGTTTACCGAAAATGTCGCCTGCTATCGCGGCAGTGAGCGAGTTCTTGCCAACAAGACCTTAACTATCAGTCAGCACAACAATTGATCATTACATACCATTAGCGAAAGGCTCATGTCCGCTGCCTCCTGAAAAGAACAATCGAATAAAATGGAAATCGTTTTTGACTCACCACCACTGGCCAAAGTAACTCGCTTGTCCTCTTTCAATCGATCCACATCTTTGCGAAGAATAACTCGTGGATTGTGCTAGAAACGAATGAACAAATGAACCAAAAAAAACATACTTTGTGGAATTTAAGTCGATTGTCGCCCAGCACAAGGCCTTTCAACGCGTCGTTGACGGATTCTTTTGGCGTGTTACAAAACTTCTTCTTGACATCGGACATCGTCGTAAAAATTGAAAGTTGATGCGTAGAAACGTTTTTCGTTTTGGTCGAGTGTTTTGTTTGCGATCTTTTTATCGATAGCAACCGCGCTTGGCGCGAACTGCAACTTTCCGAACTCAAAGAATCTGCTAAATTGATCAGAGTGCAAAGTTTTCGGTTTCATGAAAACATCAAACTGCAGACCTTTTTGAAACTCAAAATTTGACGCAGAAGCTTACTTTCGAGTTAAAATGCTTCAGAACAATCTAATTTCATATCCGGAATTTGACACTGTTGACATTTGCCGTTCATTCTATACACTACAACGTTTTGTTTCAATTTAGCAAAGTCGGGTTTTCACAAGAACCCAACGCATTGATCGAAAAGACTTCTTGACTTCGGAATCATCGATCGCTTGAATTCGCATAGTTTTGATGGCCTCACAGATTGTAGTCTTGAAGTCATAATCTGTTTGATTTGATCTTTTGGGTGCGTGCACGGACATTTCGCTGACAAAGCACGGCCAGTAGCACCAATGACCTCTAAAATAAAATAAACCACGAGCTTTTAGTATTGACTTACTGGCACAACTTGAATTCAGTTGGTCGGGAGATAGCAACGGCCTTCACAAGTCGCTTTGTCTTTGGCATACCACGTACGTTTCTTGGCTTTTCGAATTGGATTCTTCGGTCCACAGCTGTGTTTGTTGTCACATCGATTGTAGCAAAATTCCAAATCGGCCCGAATCTAAATCAAGTTTATATAAAAGAGTAAAAGTTTCTGCATTCGTTGGAATCACCATGGTCTTCTCTTTCGTTAGGGCCACCTGAGCGGCCCTGGAGCTCTTAAGGTAACTGTCGCCTAAACTTGGCGGATTGCAATCCCGATTACTTCCGCTCTCTCTTTTATGCGGTTTCCAGCCACTCATGTCCACTGTTTCGCGTCAAATGAAGAAGTAATTTATTGAGAAGAATGGCAAAAAAGAACGTTAAGTCGTTTGATTTTATAACGGATAGGACGCGGAGGTGTCCATTAGTCGAAGAGCTAATGGACGATCCGCGTGTCCTGATGTTGGAGTTTTATTGGAGAAAGTCACAACTGACGGGAGACGGGAATCGGATTGGGAGGGGAGTTGGAAGTAGGTGTTCAGGGATTTGGGGATCAGGAGTCGAAGGGTTCTCTCTGTAGGAGTCTTTCCGGCGGGGCCTTTTATGGTGTTCCAGTGGTCTAAAAGAGGGCGGATCCGCGGCTTCGTCAACCTTTGGGTGATCGAGAACAGTCACCGGCGCTGTTGACTAGCGCGGGCGGATGCCCCAGAATCCGCGGACAACTCAGCTTCGGTCCCTTTGGAATCTCCGCCCTCTTTCCGCTTCTAATTGATTTGCCCTTTGACCAATGGCGATTTACGTGAACTTCATCTTACTAAAGGAGTACAAATGGTGTCTTAGCAAAAATGCAGCTTTTACAAAAGAATCTTATAATGAAGATGAATCAAAAACTACAAACTTACTTGCAATAATTCGGATTAAACTCAATCACGTAGTCCTTCATCTATTTCAAAGGTCTTTATCCGCAAGTAGTGTGTATTTGTGTCACAATTCCCAGCAATAGTGACCAAGACACAAATAGCTAAAACCATGACACCCATCATTTCAAATAAAAAGATGAGTGTGAACAATTAAGTTCTATTCCCTTAAAAATGTAATTTGCGCTGAAAAATTGACTCATTCAATCGGCCAACATAAATCAAATACTAAGACTTCCAAAACAACCGCTCTTCCGCACATTCACTCCAAACACTCATCATCGTGCTCGTGAAATCAAATTTCCCACCTTTGTCGGACATTTTGTCGATCAAACGAAACTAAAGTTCTAGGGACCAAACAACTACAGGCGAGCAAATAGCCAGAAATAGACGAATAAGCGATAATGTTTTCGAAGGTTTTGTGTCTTCGAAGACTTCATCCGAAGAAGAAGCTTATTGTCGCAGTCGGCTTCATGTGAAGGGGTTTCTTAGCAGAAGTACAAGCTAAATCTTCAACCCAAAGTTTTGGGCTTCGCGCGACACTTGCAGCTACACAGTACTTTAATCGAACACTCCATTTGACCAAAAAGATCCTTTTGTCCGCTTTCAGTTGGCAATTGCCTTCTACTCTTTCTTTTTATTCGAGTGTTCAAAACGACAAGATGGCCGATTAGCTGAAGAAAGAATCTGCTCATAAAGATGATTGATAACAATTGGAGCCACAAACGATTCCACAATTGATTTCGTTTATTCCAAAGAAAGTTACAAGAAAAACCCGCAGATAATGGAAATCGAGGATCTTCAACTTTGATCCGGAGATAGCTGATCCATGTGAGCGTCGACTTGGGTTTTGAGTGCCGGCACCGACTCACGATCCACAATCAAATGCTGGTCGTCCAGTTGTTTCACGATGAATTTGTATCCGATTCGTCGAGTTTTGTCCAAATGTCGAAGCAGTTGCAGCATTGCGGGATCACAGGTGATGAAGGATGCTGAAACGAACAAATTTAATGACAAAATCAAAATGTAAGTTACCTTTCTTTACTTGAACCATCGCGTCTCTTCGATCAACTCCAATTAGCGTGAAAGCGAAAGTTTTCCGGCTTCTAACAATCGTAACGAAAAGCCAAATAATCTCGAAAGTTGCACCGAGAAACATTCGTGCTGATGCAAAGTCCCACGTGGCTTCGTGTTTTCATTGCTCGTCTCCGTTATTGTTTAGCAATAACGAATACATCAAGAATGGCGAAACCGAATCAAACCAAAGCCAAAAAGAAGAATCCGGATGTGTCGAAGGGTATCAAGAAACAGAGTCCACAGCAGAAGCGATCCTCCAAAATGTCGTTTTCGAGGGCTCTCGGACAAATCAAAAAGAAATTTCAAAAGTCGAAAGTCAACAAACAACTTAAAGGTATGTTTTCGATGCTTTGTTTTTATATTCGTTTAGAACTCGTGCGACCCTTGAATACGCATATTCTACCGAATTTGGCAAATGAAGATTGGAGTGCAACGGGGAACGGACAGGTGACATACAATCTTGCCGCTCTCGCGAAAATACGTCAAGAAACGCAACGAAAAACATCGTTTAAGCCCCGGAAAACACACGACCAATTGCTGTAATTAACCGACTGAATTTCCCCATTTTCATTTGTTCTTCAGGCAAAAATATCAAGAGGATCTTAATCAAGCGATCATTCGAGTTGCGAATATGATGGACCTGAGCTTGTTACCTGGTAAGGAAAGCGAGAGCGACGATTCGTCTTGTTTACGAATGCCGAATCGGATGTTCAATCGTCGTGACGTGGAAATCGAATACGAAAAATCGTTGGAGGCCGAAAAACGAATGAGGATTAAACGGTAAGATCGAACAATCAAGTTGTTTAAACAGCTCATTCGATTGCAGGGAACCTGAGAACGATGTGGAGGTGGTCGAATTGGATACATCAGTCGATGAAGAGATCGTTTGTTTGGGTACTGTTGCAAAGTCTCCAACGAATAAAGAGAAACCGATCAAACAAAACGGTAAGCTTCATTGTCTACTTTCAAACCAACTAATTAGTGTATTTAGAGAGCAGCGGCTGCTTGGAAGGTGTTGATAACGAATCAAAGCAACCAGGTTTCGATTCATCGACGAACCCAAATGGTCAAACGAAACCACGTCCACTGTTGCAGCCGTCCCAGTCGTGGCTAACTCAACCGAAAAGTTTTCCCACGCATCCACGGTCTTCACGCACGGATTCAAACGCAAACAAGAGTGCATCAACGACAGAACTGCGAACCAAATCAAATCATCCACAATTTGAGTTGTTTGGCAAACGAAAAGATGTCGTTATTCCGAAGCTCAACGTGCATAACATGACTCGAACAGCTCCGATAGCTTCCAGTTCACGACCCCAAAACAACCCGACGCCCGTTGTCTTCTTCAACAAACCATCGACTGCCGGTTATACTGAGAATACAATTAAGAAAACGGTTTCGAACGTTAAAGTTTGTTTCATTTCAATTCTTTAGTTTCTTCTTCCTGAAATTTTAGGTCGCAATAATGAAGGCGAATTTTGTGAAGTCAAATTCTGAACATTCAAATAATCGACCCATTGATCCGAAAACCGGTTTACCCGAACGTCCGTTATTAGTTCGACACTACAAAACGATAGCCGTGAGTATTTGACTAGAATCAATAACTAACCTTATGATTCAGAAACCAAATGAGGATTCATCGAAGTACTTGAGAGTTTGCTCATACAACGTTCTTTGTGAAACCACGCGTTTACAATGTTCGTATTTGTATCCGGAAAAGCAGCAAAAAGTTTATGGCGATTGGGTATATCGTTACGTTCAAATTATGAAAGACATTCACGAGTTGAATGCGGACGTGTATGCTCTTCAGGAAATTCAAAATGATCACTACGAAAAGAACTTCAAACCACAGTTCGAATCCGGTACGTAGTCGTTGATTTCGTTCTACAATCTTGCAGATGGTTATACTTCGCATTACGTACAACGCGAAGGTACTCGTGTTGACGGTTGTATGTTGGCTTTTCGTCAAACTCGTTTTGATCAACTTCATTACGAAGAGATCTCTTACAACTACAAGGTTTCGTATTTTGATAGAGACAATGTTGGTAAGAGACAAGAACTTGTGAGCACCAGTTTATCATTCTTTCTAGCTCAACTGATTACCTTGTACGATAAGCGAACCAATTCGATCTTCTGTCTCACGAACACTCACATTCTATTTCATATGTCAAGTGGGAATAGAAAATTGGCGCAGTTGGTTGTCCTCATGGCCAAAATTCATAAAGAAACAAAGAAATATAAGACTGACAAGCGCTTCAAAGGTGTCTTCGTATGCGGGGATTTTAATCTTCAACCGAAGTCGCCACTTTACACGTTTATGCGATTCGGTTATTTACGTTTCACCGACTACGATTTGCATCGTTTGGCTTATCGTCATGACATATCGGGATACAAATTCGGACCGTTCTACTTGGACAAAAAAGTCGGAATCAATCCACAAACGTGCAGTTTCGATTCGTCCGTTCAAAGTAAGTGAACTCGAGCTACTGAATTTCGAACGGTTTTCTTCAGAACATATCAGAGTCGATGAGTTTCGTCACAGCTCGTATCGATTCTTTTCGGCTTATGATCACGTAGCCGAAGATGGAACGGTAGAGATCGAGTTTTACATTTGTATTCCAATGCTTTTCAGCCCGAGGTCTCAACGTTTCACTTTGAAGCCGATGCTCCGGATTACATTTTCTATACAGGAGAAGTGGATATGGAAAAACAAGAGCTACTAGAAGGTCGTATTAAACTCCGTTCAGTTCTTTCGTTGCCGTCTCTACGCGATTTGCAGAATACGTGTGGTTCAATGCCCAACAAGCAGCTTGGTTCTGATCATCTTCCGATTTTGGCCGTTTTTCATCTCGAACCTTAAGTCACAATTACGTATTTGTTACTACGACATGATCAATGTTAAATGCCATTCTTAGATTCTCTTTCAAATATTACGGTTAAACATTGAATAACCTTGTGTTACATTCTCAACCCGTCAATCTTTTCGTCAATTTATTAGCTCATATTTATGAGTTAAAAACAAAGGTTTTTCACACTCCTACTTTGTACTTGTAATTCGATTCGGGTGTCTAATGAAGCTTCGAATAAACAGATTCACGCCTAGAAAATGCTTCCAAGACATCTGGGTTGTTGAATCAATACGAATGAAATGTCGTAATACCAAAGTTTTGTAGAAAAAAGCAGTGAATAACCATTGAAGTTGTAGGAACACATGTCCGTATGGTCACGAATTCGACCGCAATTGAATTGGAGTGTAGTTCGTAACAGTTTCTATCTTTACTGTGGTTCTTATTTGTTTGTAAAACATGTGGGCGAGTTAATTATTTGCAAAGGATCATCGATGGTTCCGAGTTTGTATGATGGTGATATTGTGATCGGTGAGAAGTTGAGTGTGAAACGTGGTGAATTAAAGCCCGGCGATGTGGTTTGCACAATTAATCCGGCAGATAGCCGTCAACTATTGTGCAAACGAATCGTTCATGGACCAACAGAAGTGGTAAGTAACCTTCAAGGTTTATATTTAACGTCTGCCATTTTAGATCGAATATCCGCAGGAGTACGAGTTTCCGTTGAAACGAGTTCCACTCGGCCATTGCTTTCTAGTTGGAGATAATCAATCTGTGAGGTAAAATGACGGAAACGACCTCAACCAAAATCTGTGAATTTCAGCAAGGACTCGAGAATAATGGGTCCCGTACCACTGGGTTTGGTGCAAGTCCGTTTGACGTATCGATTATGGCCGTTGAGTAGAGCAGGTGAGATTTCTGAGATTGATATTGGACAAGATCTGTATTGAGGTTGGATCTCAAATCACGCGTACAAGTACAACAACTACGAAGACTACGACGAGCCAACGCTTTAATCAAGACACGTGACTTCTGTCAAGAATTAAGCTTTCTATTGGAGATTTACAGCCATTGTACACAATAAAAAAGGTTTTCGGTTGTATGCCAATTCGGTTCTAAGAAGTCGAGTGAGTAATTGATAGACGAGTTGGTGTTCATTTAGAAGTCGAATGACAAATCGCGAGTTCACACGAACAAAATTATTCGCAGTTCGTGACCCAAAACCATGTCTAATAAGCTGCTAATGAGAACATTGAATGATAAACGTGACGAAAGTCGCTTGCAATCGTCTTGATGAGTTGTTTGCCACGTTCACTGTCTTCTCGTTGATACAATATTCAAAGACAGAAACCGAAGACAAAACCAACTAGTCTCCATTGATGAATGCTTTCGAATCAAAACTCATTGTCCAGAAAATATTCCATCCACCGCAATTGCCATAAGCGGCGTTATGTTCATTAGAACATCCAAAGTCGTTTGTTGTGTTTTTCTTCGTGACCAGCGCCTGTTTTTTTCGCCATGAAGCCGAGAGATGTGTACGTCTGCGCGTGTGTTTGAGCTCGTGGCCATTTCACATGTTTCCGTGTGTGCCGTCCTTCTTCACGGGCCCCCTATCATCGGAGTGTAAATTGACAGTTGGAATGGAAGGGAAATTTACTGAATTTCGTTTCCAAAATCTCATCACTTATGAACCCGAGTAGTGAAGGGACTGATGAGGGAGTTCGGGCCAAAAGTAATTACACGAAATTCTCGTGAAAAGGTTTTTGCGCAAATTGTTAAAAGTTTTGTTCGAATAGACGTGGGTTTGATGCCAAAAAACGACGTCCCGAACGAGTGAAGCGCATGATGCTGGATAAGCACTTCATTCGTGCCGTTGGAGTTTTTTTGTTCGTTTTTGGATTTTTGGTCTTTGTGTTTAACTTATGCGTGTTTGGAAGTCTTTCAACGTGTTTGTTGTTGTTGGAATTGTTTGCGGTTGAATTCGTTTTTTTAATCAATTTAACTTCATAGCGTTTGAGGAATCTAGTTTGTTTTATGAATCCAACTGCAGCGTGGGTTTCATTCGATTGTACGACAACCCAGTTTGCAACTCATTGCAACGGTGTTGGAAGCTGCTAATAACCGAAGCTCACTTGTACGCGTTCACATTTGATATCTTGAGTTTGTGCGCCGTTTTTGGCGGAACATCCGTTTACCCTTCTTCTTGCGAACGGACGTTTTAGAACGCGACCTCGGGTCAATTCACATTAATGTATGCTGAATTGGCCCGAGGCAACGACACAGCTCAAAGTCATGCGGCGAAGCTGAAGGGAGAGCCCGAGATTCATTTTGTGATTTCAAGATAGGAATACGATTAATAGAATTTAATGAAGTTTTTTATTGAATTCTATTAATCGTTTGTTTCCGTTAACTTACTTGTAAACACATTCTTTCGGTCTTCTTGAGAAGCTAGTTAGTGGTTTGGAAGACGAAAGTCGTGAAACAAAACTGCGCAATAAAGCGAACGAATTGTTTTGCAGAGGTTCTTCAGTGCTGAAATGAATGTCCCCATCGACTGAGTATCGTTGATGCTCAAAGATCTCGGTTGAAGCAGTCAAATTGAAACCGTCGAAGATATCAAGATCGAAAGCAATTGACCGTCCGCTTTTTGACATTTCAATGCTCTTATGACTCTTTCGAGAACTCAGTTAACGACCGTAATCGCAAATGTTTTATCGAACGTTCTTTCCAAATCTACAAACTAAATAGGACTTCTTTTTTTAAGACCAAATAGAACGTACATTTGAATGCATTTCGCTCGTGAATAATTGATCGATGACAAAGTTCTCTTCCGTGAATGCGTTGAGTTGTGATGATGGACGAATGTTGTCGCCTTCTTTTTCGAAACAATATCTAATGCGAATGTTCAATTTCATTTTGTTTGGACGCTCGTTACCCATTCGTTTGTCCTGCATACTTTCACGCGCTTCGACTTTTCAGCAGAGTACGTCTTCTCTTCATGATTCCCCGATTCAATTCGACTAATTGCGTCGACTCTTTGGGCCTCAGTAGCCTCTTGGTTGTTGAGTTCACGAAACGTCAGTTTTTGAACATTTGGGTATTTTGCGATAATCCGCAGTTTCGCAGCGAAGGATAGAGGCACGTGAGTTGTAACCCATTTGGGGTAACGGCAATTCATTTACTGTAAAGATGTTTGATTTGATTACACCCGGTCGTTTCAGAAGTGTTTATGAACTCCCGGTACCAAAACGACAAAATGCGATTAAAGAGAAACGAACTCAATTGTTCGTCATTTCCTGCAAATGTTGTTCTTGATTCTCGCCCAACTGTTTGTTCAAACATCCGTCGTTTGAAGATGCGGCGTGTAGGAGCGAAACTCGATGCCACGAGTCGACGAAACGAATTGCGATTTGTTGTAACCAACCAAGCACGTCGACTCCGAAACTTGACTTCAAAATCGAATAAGCTCCGCTTTGGAGAGACCTCGCAACGTGTGCTTTAAAAGGCTTAAGAAGTTTGGTTGATTAGTGATGTTATTCGAACGTACAGGTGTTCGGTGGAATGGCGTGCGAGAAGTGTAATTGAGCCAACGGTCTGGACGGTCGCCTACGTTCTCAGCAAACAAATTTCTGCTCGAAATTCTTTTGCTAATCGTATTCGAAAAAGAATTTCTCATGTGCATACACGTTTCGAGTTCCGCCTTTTCATCGACTGCTTATCGTGCTTCCGGTCGAAGAACTTTGATTGTTGGGATTAATTCCGCAAAGCTGAAAACAATGTTCGCTTATGCACAAAAAATCAGTTCGTTTTCGAATTCAAATGGGAATACAAACGATTGACATTCGGAGTTCGTTGATTCAATTGTCCGCGTTGATTGGATTTGATGCTTCAAATTCGTCTTACAAGCTTCAAGTCACGAATCGAGAAGTTTGTTTCTAGCGTTAAATAACTCACGTTGGCAATTCGGTTTGACCACCGAAATGTTTCCGACCAAAATCCGTTGGGAGGTTTTCATTTTGGTCTGAGACCTTAAGTCGGGACTTTTAATTTTACTTTGCACTCAATATCCTCCGGCAATGCAGTTTAAGAGCCTTGTTGATGCTTTGTTCAGTTCCGAAGAATCTGTTTGACGTCTCCGAGCAGTCGGGCTTCAATCCGATTCGTAAAGTTTTGAACTAACTACACGTGACCGTTGCTTCTACGACGATCGTCGTTTAGATTCGCGACTCGGGTTGTTAGCATTTTAAGTGAAAATGTTTAGATTAAGACGCAGAGATCCGGTCACTTCGAGAATGTCAAACGTTGGGACTCCGCGAAAGAAGGACAAAAAGGACGATGACAAAGAAAAGAAGTTTCTCGGCTTACTGACCTTCAAATTGGATTACGATTTCGAGAAGAATGCTGTAAAGTTAATGGGGATTTAACGACCCTCATTCGTGTATTTCAGCTGACCGTTGTGGTCGTGAGCGCAGAGCAATTGCCGGCAATGGACTTGGGAGGAACCTCCGATCCATACGTTAAGGTCTATCTGATGCCCGATAAGAAAAAGAAGTTCACAACAAAAGTTCAACGAAAATCCCTGAATCCTGTCTTCAACGAAACGTTCACGTTCAAAGTGAGTTCACAAAAAAACTTGAAAGTGAACGTTCGTTCAGATTCCTTACAGCGAAATTGGAGGCCAAACACTTATGCTGAACGTTTTTGATTTCGATCGTTTCGGAAAACACGATCAAATCGGAGTTGTAGCAATTCCGTTGGGTAAAATCGATTTAGCATCAACAATCGAGAAAACAACTCCAATCGAAGCACCGCCGGTAAGAACAAGTTCATCGACTAGAATTCATGATTTGTGTCGCAGGAAAACCAACTGGGATCCGTTTGTTTGGCCTTGAGATATGTTCCGAATAAAAACAAACTGACGGTCGTAGTTATGGAATGTAAAAATTTGAAGAAGATGGACGTTCTCGGGCTTTCAGGTGAGCGAAGAAGACGATTCGTTTAGTCCATCGAAAGTTTAGATCCCTACGTGAAGATTTATCTGATGATGCAAAACAAACGACTGGAAAAGAAAAAGACGACAATCAAAATGAAAACCCTGAATCCCTATTTCAATCAATCGTTCAGGTTCGTTGTTCATTTGATCTCAAACCTTATCGTCATTTGTAGCTACGATGTTACACCCGAAAAGATGCAACGAGTTCATTTGCACGTCATTGTATCAGACTACGATCGTGTGGGATCGAACGAAAGAATCGGTCAAGTGATCATTGGAAGTCAAGCAACTGGTGCCGGACTCAAACACTGGACCGACATGCTCGCCACTCCGCGGCGTTCCGTAGCCGCGTGGCATGTGCTGCAGCCGTTCAACGACGACTAGTTGTTTACCAATCAATAGGGTTGTTGATTGCGCATTTACATTTTCTGTGCCTCTAACTACTCTCAGTCGTAGCCTAATTCGAATTGACAAACCCCTGACCTATCGCATCGTGAGCTTAAATGATTGTTCTGCCCGTCTCCGTACAATTTCATGCCAAAAACCGTGCATATCCGTCAGATCCCGATTCACTGTTTCATTCCTGCTAACAAAACGAAAAGCAACATATTTTCAAAGGTTTTTGTTCAAAGAACTCCAAGTTCATTTGAACAAAACAATCTGCTGTTTTCAAATTGATCTCTTAGTCTTCGCTTACAATCCTCCCAACATTTTGTTCAATTGCTTTCTTTGCAATTACCAATATTTCTTGTGCATGATAAATTTCTATTCAATTGACTACCTTCTCAGACGATTTTCGACCTGTTGCCCGAGCTGAGAAGTGTTGATTACCATATTGCTATGAAAAAACTGCTGCTCAGACCAAAAAGCCAGCCGACAGTCCAATGAACGAACGAAATCATAACTCGAGCAATCGATACGCCGAGATAACAAAAAACGTGACCACTCAACTTATAGTTGCTCCCCACATGCAGCCTCTTACGTTCGAAGGTTATGGAGGTGATCGGCGCTGTTTTTAATTATCACCACTTTAACTGATAACACGTTTGATGTGCCTTCGAAACAACCAATCATACCGGTTAATTGTTTTTTGAAAGTTTTAACAGAAAAGTGCAAATCGTTCGAATTGGTTTTTGTGTAGAATTTACTCTTCGAAATAATCGACGTACTAAAAAGCTGAAATAAACTTTTAGTTGGAAGCAACGGTCTAGAGCCACGATGTCATTGGTGAGTTTGGGATCTCTTATGAATTATTGGTCTTGCAGATGAACTACAATTCCGATGGACAGGTACTAAGTGTGCAACAACGAAAAGCCTACGAACGTGATGGCTACATTATTGTAAAGAACTGTGTTCCACAATACGAACTTCAACGATATTAGTGAGTTGACGGTTTGGAACAAATCGACTTAACTTTTCAGTAATCGATTCAAAGAGATTTCTGAGGGAAAGAACGTGCCCATGGAGTTGTCTGTGATGCGTGATGCTTCCATTGCAGAATCTGAGTTCAATCCCGGTGAAAAGGTTGGTTCGTGATATTACTTTTGTTTTCATTATTTTATTCAGGCAATCATAAAGATTCAAGACTTCAACAACGATCCCGTTCTTTTTGACTACTGCAAATATCCGGCTGTTTGTTCACCGAAAATTTCTCGATCGTTTACCCTCGTTTCAGATTGTCGACATTGTGGAAGATCTGATTGGGAGGCCGAATAGTTCACTGTTGAGTATGCACACAATGGTAAGGTTATCCTGAAGCTCTTCATAAAACAATGTTTTAGTTGATCAACAAACCAAGTGATAACGGGAACCTGAGTTCACGACATCCACTTCATCAAGACTTGATCTACTTTCCATTCCGGTATTATTGCTTTTATTCAATTATATTCGATTGCTGTTTAGTCCAGCTGATTACATTTGTTGTGCTTGGACAGCCATGGAACGAGTTAATCGCAAGAACGGTTGTCTAATTGTTGTTCCGGGTAGTCATCGTAAACATCCACTACTGAAACACGAATATCCGAAATGGGAGGTAAGTTCGCATTGTTGTAATCACCAGTGTGCGTTTCTTGAAGCAAGTCAACAAAGCCTATTACGGAATCCACAACTTTGATCCTTCAATGCCGCGGGTTTACGTCGAAATGGAACCCGGAGACACCGTCTTCTTTCATCCGCTTATCATTCACGGATCAGGTGCAAATCGGACGGACGGATTTCGAAAAGCGATTTCGACTCATTACGCAAATGGAGACAAATGTCATTGTACGTTAAGATCAGAAGCAAAATGAAGAACTGCTTTTAGACATTTCGGTCAAAGGAACGGTTCAAGAAGAAGTGGAAGCCGAGGTTGTTGAACTGGCTCAAAAACAACTCAAAAAGTTGGGGATTCCGATTGAGAAAATCACTTTCCAGGTAACTAGACGTTATCATTCTTACTGACGTTTATGATTCAGGAATTTTGGAAGATAAGAAGCAAGCCACTGAACGACAACCGTGCGAACTTGTAAATAACAAGAACAATTCCATTGATTAGTGGACTCAAGAACACTTATGATAGCAATCATTTCACTTATTAACGTTTTATTGGAAATAAACTGACAACAATTTTTGGTTATTTTCGTGTAAACATCTCAATCAACTTAGCTGGAATTGTTCAGGGAGACTCCTTGAAGCACCTCTGATAAGTCCACGGGTTTGATGTTTGTTCCTTCGTCCATTTTGCACAATTCCAAAAGTTCGTCGTCCGTTTTCTTGACATTTTTATCCAAAAAGGTCCATAACGCCAATACCCGTAGATAGTTCGGATGTGTGAGACCCAACGACGCTTCGAGCAAGCACATTGCGTCGAAGGCCATCGGCGTTGCTTCGGTTCGTTTGCCTTCACGAATCAACTCAGCACAACGCTCAACGAGACCGAAAGTTTTTGTTTTGTCCGTAGACGGAAAACAAGCACTGAAGTTCTGTTGGACTCTACTCAACATGGAACCAATGTTGTCTCCCAGTTTGCCGCTGATATGCAAAATCGCCGTCTCCAATCGATTCAAATAGACGTTCTTTTCGTGCAGAATCGGACGTGCTCTTTCCAAATGTCCTTTCAGAGCGTTGATATCATCATTTGTCGTATATCGTACAGGTAATTCCAACTGAACGAAAAGATTATATAAACATCAACTCAACCTACCATCGTTTGTTGTCCACGAATCACGTACTCGACGTCGATTTCGGTTTTACATTTCGGACATTCGAGAGCTCGCGGTTCCATATCTTCGCTTATAAGAATCGGTTCATCGCAAAGAATGTTTTTGCAGCGAATCGATGTTAACAAATCGTCTGCCGGATCTTCGCAACGACTACAATGACACTCGAAATACCATTTTTGCTAAAACCCTACAATCAAATACGTTCAACTTCACCACTTACCTTCAGTTCATTTCGACGTTGATATCTCGATCGTCCAATGTCCGTGTAGCTGATTGTTGCGGTCGAGTAGTCAGCGGGATCTGTCGACGGCGTGAGAGGTCGAATATAAGCGTAGTAGCCGTCGAATAACATACTGCAGTTTGGAATGCACGAGTGATCGTATTTTGAGACGCCCAAATCGAGAGACAAACCGACTTCATCGCCTTGCATCGAATGAACTGTATGCGAGTTGATTGTTGATTTGCAATAGACATCGAAGACCTCCGATTCGGTCAATTGTTCAACTAGAAACTGTCATTTTAGAAGCACACAAACAGCGTTTACAGTTGAATCTCATCGTAAAAAAACTTACTTCGAAACAGACACAATTTGTCGAATATCTTTTTGAAACGTTCGTAACGCGGTTCGTCCTTTCGAATTTCTTCTGCGTGGCTCAACAACCTTAAATGAATACGTAGAAGGTTGTTGTGCTTCGAATCCCTTACTCATCGAACTTTCTCTCACACTCCCAACCTCCTTTATCACCGTTCTCTTCGATGAATCGCCGACGATCGATTATACGACTAAACGTTTCTGATGTCAACTGGTACTTGTTCAACGAACTCACCTCAAGAAGAGAACCTCAGTCATTGGAAGATTCGGAAAAGCGATTTTCAGACGCTCACATTCTTCTTTGTGTAAACGCCATGCTTCTTTTTGACATTGTTTCGAACAGTAACGTGCGAACGAACAGGCACTACAAGTGAGAAGTTTGCCCAAGACTTCGGGTTTTTTAAAACACTCCGAACAAAACGTGTTCACTTGATTGTTAATCAAAAGATGAGCATAAGGTCGACGATAGACTTTGATACGATCGGTTGTTGTGTTGAGTGTGACGTTGGGATGAGCGTCGATTGCAGTCGTCTTTTTGGTATTCGTCTCCTCTTCGATCTCCTTCACTATCACCATGCTGTTGGGATCTAGAAGCGGTGGTGGAAATACAATTGGCATTAGTTTACGTTTAAACCCGAATAAGCAGATGAATTCGACGTTCAACAAGTTAATCAGGAATGAGAATCAAAGTGACAAAAGGAGTCTAAATCATTTGAAACAAAAAAGAACAACGTCTTTGTGATCAATTGCGGACATCTCGAAAACGCGAAAACGACAAGAAATTCGTCCATTTCGTTGAGTTCAACCGAAAGATTTCCGACGAAAGCGGACCTTTGGGGGCTCCGCAAAGTTGATTGCAGTGAATCGTCCCGTCAGCTCTGACTAGTCACTTTACTTTTTTCTCGGATCTCGGCCTCTTCATCTCCTCGGACATTTGGCCGCATCGCAATCCGGTTGTTGGGGCCTTTGAGCTTAAGCCAACATCTCACACACTTGATTTTCGATGTTCAACCGAAGTTATCATTTCACATCATGGGCCTCTGCAGAAAAATTTTACTGTTTGAGTTTTGATTGCACACCAACACTCATGACTCACTGGTCAGCGGTCTTTCGGATGCTTCGAAATGTTGCGTGATAATAAAAAGATACAAGAAAACATAACACAAAATGGAGCGTTAATCTCATCAAACATCACGACTTGAATGTGCTTGATCATCGCAACGGCTTCTCCAAGTTTACGACTTGAAAAATTTTACGATTTTAAACACCAAAAAACGCAACATCAAAGTGGTCAGCAAACAAGCTTCAAGCGTATAAAACGATCAAGCGATATGATCAGATATCTAATTTCAACCATATCTTTTCGTCTCCAAACATGAGCAACTGGACGCTGAAACTTGCGGTTGTTGTCGTTTGTTTAGCAACATCCATTCGTCGGAGTGATGGATGCGCTTCTTTGGGAAGTCAGAAACATTACTGTAGATCTCCCTCTTTACGTAGAAATTTAAGGCAGCACCGATTCTCAGATCTTCACCGATCCAACACTTTCGTGGTCAATGTCACCGCCGGCCGCTTGGACCTATCCGGCTACATGGGCTCAAGTTTGTTTCAATGACTGTCAATAATCAACCACTTGTTTTCAGACCACAGCACAAGTCTTTCCTTCACAACCTCTATTTCAAACTGATGCCGAGAATCAGGCAGATGGCGATTTGAGAGCGGCGGTCAGTTCATTATGCTCTCGAAGCTTATCTTCCAATTTAGACGTTGGAAAGTTTGGCTGCGAACAATTTGCCCACGAATGGTGTTCGTGTCACAGCTAACTATCAACCACAGGTTCAACAAAATCACTGAATGCAAATCATAAGCTCCGTTGTTTAGATGATCAGTGACTGCGTGAAGGTCGCTGGTACTGGAACGGGAATCCCAACAACAACTACTTCGTAACTCTATTCCAATTATAGACATAATCCAACTGTTTCAGCGGCACGGTTTTTGGAATCTACGAGTCGGGAGCAATCACTCAGTTGGCTACAACAACCGCCGACTTAAGTCCAGCGAACTGTATTGCAAGAAACTTTGCTACGGGTATGTAATCCGAAAGATTGTTTTCCCAATTGCAATTTCAGGTGTCACATTCCAACAGAATGTTGTCCAGGCTTCGTTGAGTGTAAGTACTGGATATTAAAAAGAAAGACTAATATCCTTTTCAGATCAACGGTCTCACGTTGAATGGTCTTCAACTACGCCAATTAGCTGCACAACTGCAAAATCTTCTCAACTTCAACTACCGAGTTCGTTTCACCACCGAAATAACCTTCACCTAATCGGACGTTTGTTTCCATTAACTAAAAGTGGTGGGTGTGTTCAAGTAATCACTTATACAAAACTGCTAAACATTTTAATAAACATAACTTAATTAACGATACAACTTTGTAATCTACGAATGGAAAAGATACAATGATAACATTTGACCCGTCAATAAACCCAATGGAATAAAAATGGATATGCAGAAATTTACATAGTCAATGGTCGCGCGTACTCAGAAGTCCAATCTCGTTCGAAGACGCTGTTGAAGTCGGAAACGATTGCTGCCGAATCGACGGTTTCGAAAATTACACCAACACCAGCAGTCGTGATGAAGTAATCGGCTGCCCAGTTACTGCAAAAGAAATAAGTTCAATTCAACAGTTCAAATGATTACCTTGTCCCGACATAAGCCATTTTTTCGGTAACTAAAAGATCGTTGTGTTAAAATTTATTAGTTTCTTACCGAAATATTTGTTATGGTTGACACGTGCGTGATCGACTTTCTGTTGCTCCATTGATGTTGGCACAGTGAATAGTCGCTGAAAGCTTGTAATACAAAAACTAAGCGTTGAAATGAACTTACCACATTGATTTGGCCACGTTTACCGCCGACGTGAAACGGCAGAGCGCTGTTGATTTGAAGCATTGAACGCAGATATCCGAGCATTTCGGGTCGACTGTAGTTCCAGTGGCTTATCAACAGATCGACTTTAGCTCCATTGTACGCCGCGCCTCTCAACGCGCTGTCCAAGAGTCCCCAATAACTGAAACAGACGATGAACAAACGAAAGATCGAGACAACGGACTAATTGCGTTCTACTCCCATGTAAAGAGTTGTCGGAATGTAATCCATGACAGCAACTCGAACATATTCACGAGCCTGTCCGATCACATAAATGATCGCATCCAAGTCGTGATCTCGTCCTCTCGCATTCAACGGCGCCGGTGAGCTCTTAAAATTGGCGTGCTTTAAGATTTTCAAATCGCACTCACCGAAATGAAGGTTCTCATTTGATCGCCATTGAATGTGATATTCAACGGTTGTTCGTGATTGAATTTGGTTCGAAGATTCAATGGCCATGGTTCGGGTATTCGACGATTTTCTTCGGCAACTTTCCAATAGACGGTGAAGATCTTGTGCAAGTCGATGGCCATACAGGAGCAATTTCGAATCACGACGCCGAGTTCCTTGACTTCCGTCAACGATCGCCAATCCATGTTCGCCGATCCAACGTAAATATGCTTTTCGTCTACGATCCAAAATTTCGTGTGTAATACACCCGATCCAAAAAGCTTCACAAAATCCATCGATCGAACTGTTGCCAATCCACGAGCTTCGAGTTCGGCCGAATCATCTTGTGGAAATGCTTTCGAACGGTTGTTCTGCACGATATAAACGTTCACCCCACGTTGAGAAGCCTGAACGAGTTGATCGAAAATTCGTTGTCCCTGAATTCAATTCACAATCAAAGAATACGAGTCAAAAACAAACCTCAACGGCCGTTGGATATCCGCTCTTATCTCGTAGAGACCAGTACAAAGCGGCAATGCGAACAGACTTCTCTGCCGATTGAAGTAACTCGCTCCATGCCACGTGAGTTGCTTTGTGTTTGGGTCCAGAGTGAAAAGTCAGATTCGTCGGAATCGACTCGACAATCTCTAAGCTGAACAGCGAACAAATAACTTAAAAATCCTTTTTTAAACTCACGTGCAAGGATCCGTACAGACGCCCGTTTTCTCGAACTTCAATCCAATCTCCAGATCGTCACTGAACAGCGGTGCTAAGAACACAACCATAAGGAAAATGGAGACCACAGAGACGGGTAGACATGCGGGTTTGACAATCGAATTTGCGAAACATCCCTCCACAACTTCTTTTTCCGGCGTCTTATAGTTGACTTTCGTGTCCAATAGTCCGAGTTCAAAGTTGGTGAGATCAGCTCTTCCATCTCTCGTCTAAACAAATAGATGACCCAATGGAAAGAACAAAAGTTCAAGTTTAAAGAGTCATGTTCATCTCTATGGCAACTATCAGCCAAACGGTTTACCTCCGAAACTAATCCCACAACTTTGGCGGCATACGGAAAAAATGGAAACCATTTGAATTCCCAAAATACAGTCGATTTCGGCATTTTCGATTTCAAAAACCGTCAACACTAGTTTTTCCGGTTTTCACGCAAATACGAAACGTGACAACGTGCCGTTGCTTTGGCGTCGTCGAGCGAATGAGGCCGACGAACAAAATGCTCGGCATTGATTTCATTTTCCAGCTGTTCCACGAAACACGCGCTTTATTGTACGCCTTTTGAAGCCTTCAAACTCTCAATTGAATGTTTCATATTCAAGCTCGATTGCATGGTACTCCAAATTTTCTGATTCATAACCGACGATCTCTTACCGTTCCGATGGGTATCATCAGACGAAAGAAAAAGGCACTTAGTAGTGGGCTAGGCAACGGCTAAATATGGTAACCCGTTTAGACTTTCAATCTGCGTGTTCGCTTCGACAAATCGACGAGAAGAAAAGAACGTGAATTGGTATTTCAGAAAAGAAGTTCAAGCGGTTTTGAAAGTCAATTTCAAACAAAATCAAGTTTGTTTGAACTGCAACAAACTTTTGGAGCTCACCAATGAGACACAATCAAACGACAACAATTCGATGAACATTTGGACTTTGTGTCAAAAAGAAGGCGCGAAATAAACACCAAAACCGTCGTGCTTGCTGTTTCGTTCCCAGTTTATATCTCAGGTAAAAAGCCGAACCAGTTGAAGAAAAAGAAAATTTGGATGCTTATTGTTTCTGCCCAAATCTCGTCGCGTGAACGCGTACGAAAGCAATTTGCTCGCGAAGTCTAATGACCAGTCACGAAAATCCTCAGTAGTCAGTTTTATATACGTTAAAGTGTGAAAATTGTAAAGAACGTTAATCCGACTGTTATCGTCCTTCAAACACGCGATTCCTCGACTGTCGTGAAAACACTTTTTCTCTCAACGTTAAGTAACAGCAGATATCTTACAAGCTCGTATAATATCTAGCCATAAGCTCAGTAATCAAAACAACATCGAAAAGATGCTTAGTGTTCAGATTTTGATCTAAAAACAAGCAATCAACTTACGATCCAGCCTCCGGAAGCCGCCATTGTGTTCGTCGAGTTGTTGTGCTGCAAATGACCGACCTGTGGACTTCGATTGTACGAAAACTCCTCTCTGAAATGTTTTGTATACAAAGCAACAAAACGCGTGTTATTAAGTCGAAAACGCTAAGACACAATTCCGCTAATGAAATCATCGGATCGGGAAGATAAACGAGAGATTGATGTTAAGACCCTTTTCGTGTGTGCGTGTGTGGCAAACTAATAACCGGATGTCAACGAAAAAGACTCGTGGAATTGTTGAAACCTCAAAATCGACTTCTCAAACGACAATTTTCAAAAGGAACAAACGTCTTAAGAATAACAATAAAGGACAAAACCGCTTTCCGTTTTTCTCTGCTAACTGACACGACATGTAAAAACAATTCCGACGCTCCTTGTACGACATAAACCGTGAGAATCGTCGAATGGGCAATAGGGAAGTGAAAAGCGGTCATCACGACAACGATTAGCTTATAGCCTTCTAGCATAGAAACCTATGAAACTGCTCAATGAACTCTCTTCCACTGTTTATCCTACGGTCGCATGAACAACACGAATATTATCGACTTGAAAGGCTTAAGGAACTTCTTTATAGGTTAACAGAAACCATATCAACGAACAGTTTGAGTGTCTGGATAAATATTGAGAAAGCGGTTTAGTGTTGACCAAGAAGCATTTCATTCATTTCAACTCCATCGTTGCTTGTACCAAAAAATTGACTTAAATGGTTTTGAAGAGTCGTGGAATAGCGAGGTGTAACCAACAATACGATCAGACCCAAAAATCCGATTATGCTCACTATCCAAATGATAAACCAAAAACCGTTGGTGCTTTGGACTTCGCAAATTCGCTTCTCTGAGTCGTCGATGTCGATGCCAAAAAAAATGGTACGTTTATGGTACTGAAATCGTTAGTTCGAGGTGATCAAACCAACTCGCTTACATCCTCTTTCGCCATCCGTCGAGTCTTGTCGATAGCTACCGAGTAATCCATTGGGCATGCGAGCTGATCGTTCGTCTTCTTCCAGCCATTACAATCTTGAGCGTAGTAAACGAAAACTGAAATTCGTTTGTGCCAATTCGGATTCTTTGATGAATGACCAAAGTACCAGGGAAATTCGGTTGCGTTGTAGTCTTGGACGAAGTCGTAAGACGCTGGAATTGGATTTTAAAAGATTGAGAATAATTGCCTACTTGTAAACACATAATTAGTCTTGTGATAATCGTTTAAATTGTACTCTTTCGTGTATGTGAGTGCATCTCTTGTTAGCTTGACGTTCAATCGTTGTCGTTTTCCCGACATCCAATCGTATATCATTGGACCTTCGGAATCGACGTATATCTTGAAGTCAATGTTGAAGGTCTTTTTTAAGAACTGGGCAACGTTCAACAACGAGTTTATTTTCATGTGAGTTGATGAGGCGATTGGTTGAAGATCGATTATAGTCTCGAAATTGTCTTGAGCATAGAATTTACGAACAGCTTTTGCATTCGACTCGTACTCGCAATTCGGACCATTGTAACCCTCTTCGCAATAGCATTTGTAGTTCCTATAAACACCGTCTTTAACTCCAGCCACAGATCACCCCAATTTAGCGCATTTTCTCTTGACCTCTAGTTATTACAAGACTTCAATAACCAATCGACATGAAAATTAACTTTCCCAAACCACACACTACAAGTGCCATGAATACAGGGCTGAGACTGACAATAATCAATGTCCTCACAATACGTGCCTGTTGATTGCTCAAGATAAACTTGTCCGATTTCTTCACATACTCACCCGCCCATCCATCTTGGCAAAGACACTCGTTTCTGATGCAACTACCTTTACCATGACAAACTATAGAGTAGTTGGAACATGGCTGAAGATCACACAAAACGTTCGAAGACGAAAGAAGAATGAATACGAAGACTAATAATCGCCTCATTTCTACGTTCTTTTTCACATGTAAAAATCAAAATGAAGAGTTTTGTTCGACTACGAAAACAAATTTAGAGATCACGCGCAAACCCGGGACTTTGTTTATAACGAAAATTATGTTTATGTTAACAGATCGATTCGTTGGTTTAGAGGTCTTTTTCCAGTGCTTTCATTCGGAAACAATTGATTTTTTGTGATGAATTGGAACTATAGTGAGCTCTCTTATCATCACTTAAAAGCCCACATGTCAAGGTTCTCACTATCGTTTGAAACAACGTTTATTGTTAACAAATCGTTCTAATCGAGTTTGGTTTGAAATCGTTCGTTGCTCGACAGTTCGTGCATCTCCGTCAACGAATCAGATGCGAAATCATCGACTCGATAAACAAACGGTCTACGATACATATGGGAAACCAGAAGCCATACGAGAGCAGACGTCGCAAGCAAACTCAACAACCATATTGCCGCCAATAACCAATAGTTAATGGGCGAATAGCAGTCCGATGGTTTGGGTTTTAACTGAACATCAAAGAACGTCGAAAAGTGCTGAAATTTGCTTGTACAAAAGCTGTTAAAAGGTTTATGTTACCCAGCGATTACCGACGTGAAGTTGATTGACAGCATTCCACATTTTATCGTAGTTGCTAGGACATACTATCGACTTGTTTTGAGAAGCTAGTCGAAAACATGGACTGCTGTCAAAGTGAAAATAAGCTGAGATTCTGCGATTCCAATTCTTGTTGCTTGTGGAAACGGCTTCGTACAATGGCAATCGTGGATTCGGGTATTCGCGACGAGCCGGAAACGTACCTGAACATCATTAAACACAATCAAAAGCAGTCCAACTTGAATGTGTGTTATCGAGCTTATGATATTCGTTCGTCTTGTATTGCTTCAAATAGGGTACGGCATTTTCGGGAAGTTTCAATAGTTCCATTTGACGTCTTTCCTTTGAAGTCCACTCGTAAATCATCGGGTTACTGTTGGAATCGACGTAAATTTGAAAAATAACGTGAATCGTTTCGTTGACTGTTTTTGCAATGTTCAAAAAGAAGTTGATCTTTTCGATCACTGATAGTGGAGTTAAACTCAAGTCAATTAACGTCGCCCAACCATCATGTCCGTGCTGTTTAGTTAAGTTGCCAACAAACTTGTGTTCACAAAACGGACCCTTGAAATGGGTTTTCAGTGGGAAATAGTTGTGAACTTACGTGATGAAAAGTGTCACATGAACAAAAGAAATTTCCGTACCATACCTTACATTTGGCGTTGTTCTTGCACGGATTCGATAGACAATAGTCAACGTCTTCACAATATTGACCTAAACACGTTCATTGGCTTGTTGGATCGCTTCAATTACCAGCAAATTTTTCTTCACATTCACATCGATGTTGTTTCTTGTTCGCATCCCATTCGCATTGTCCTCTGTTATGACAAGGAAACGTGTAGTTATCGCACGATCTCAATTCCGTTCCACCATAAACGCACTTATTCAGCAACCAAATCAACAGAAAAACTTCGTAAGAAAACTTCATAACCGAAATAGGTCTTCATAAACGGCTTCAATCAAATTCAAACACAAAGACCAATAGTACGCTCTTTTGTTTCGTTTTCATTCAATCAGTGAACAAATTGCCAGCTTTTGGATCTGTTTACTTCAGTGTCCTTCAAATCAAACCACTCGCTTGTTTACGTTTTCGACACAAGTCTATGAATCGAAATTCAGTTCCTGTGACGAGCAATGGTTTTTGAAAGACATCTGAAGTGTTCTACCAACTTTTCTCACTACAAGTCAATAGAAATAGAAACGAAAGTTTATTTAGATGCACACGAGCCGAGAAAGTACACGAGAAAATGACCGTGGCATCCGCTTAAGCTGCTGTTATCGCAACTCTGGCCGCTGCAACTTCTCTTTTGCGATTTCGTTGCGCAGCGATCTTTCTTTTGGCTAATTTGATGATGTAAGTATAACCGCCTATCATACATGATATGCAGAGCAAATCGAAAACGCCCCTGCAATTCGAAAGTTAAAAATATTTTTCATCGTCCACCCACATGACCGACACGGTTATCCAAATCCATTTGCTGTCGTACTTTTGTTTTGGAAATGAAGCCTTCTAAAAACAAACGACTGAGAAGAATTGATGGCAAAAAACTCACAAAAGTCAAAACAACTGGAAACCTTTTGCTCGACTTGACAGCAACAGCCAAAGAACCGTCCGCCTTGAATTCGGTCGAACTGCACGATTTTTCAACAGTTTTTCCGTTATCATCCTTGATTGAAAGCTTCGAGCCATCGTAAGTTGCTTCGGCCGGTAGATTGACGGAACCGCCGCCTGAAAGAAATGTTGGTATCACGTAACTAATGAGGAACTCACCGTTAGGAAAACCGAAAAAGTTGTACTTATCTGCTCCATTGTATCCAAACACGGCCACAACTGAACAACTACCAAAGGTAAACGTAGCCCTAAAAAAGAAATAAGAATCAAATGGTTCAAGACAGGAACCCACTTCGTAGCATCTTCGATCTCGCTTGATGGATTGCTGATGCCAATCGCCAAAGTGCTTCCGGTCAACTGGAAAGTTGCATTGCCGTAATCGAATTTGCTGAGATCAAGAGTCCTGAAAACAGAAACAATCACAGAAGATCAAACCAAGACTCACGCAGAAGAGTCCCCCTGCGCCTCAAAACCTTGATGATCGTCGGCCAAACCAATGATTGCGAAGACAACGAAGAAGCACAATTGACGAACGAACATCGTGAAGTTGATAGTCAGAAGCAGAAGAGCAGGAACAAGAAGTCGCACACGAACCCACGAATGAGTGAAGTTGCTTGCGAGTTGTGGGCTTATATACTTTTCGCTTAATTTGCATACACGAATTTCTCCAAAGGAACCGATTTTGTAACCACTTGGTACTCAGATTTGGACAAATTAGTTGATCAAGAACATGAATCTATGGTTACATCACATCAGTTTTAAGATATTCGACTACTTCAAAGTTGATTCTACAATCACTCTCTTTGCACGGAAATTCATTTGGCGCTGATACCTCCGTTGGTATCATCAAATACAATGGAAATGTCCGGAAGTTTAAATAATTGCAGTTGTGTTCTCATCATCGTTGTACTATCGCTATCGGATAATCGTTTCAACGGCTAGCACATTGATCTTCAAAGTTCGGCGTCGACTTATCCGTAGATTTTTGTGTTGGAAAGTAATAAACATCAGAAGTGCCATTTCAAGTTCTTTTTTTTTGAGTCAATAAAAATCGGAACGAAAAGTTTATTTGGATGCACACGAAACAGTACACGAGAAAAACGTGTCCGTGGCATCAAAGTTGTTCAATTCGTGGGCGCCGCGACGACTCCATGTTGATTCTCGCGCGGAGCCTGGTTTGCTTGTGCTTGATTTGCTTGTGGTTGGACGGCTGGAGATTGGACGACCGGAGATTGGGCGGCTGGAGGTTGGGCAGCTGGCAATTGGTTTGCTTGTTGTTGGTTGCCAGCTTGTTGTTGACCGACCGCTTGTTGTTGATCGTTCACTGCGTCGGCGGGCGGCGGCGGTGGAAGTTGAAGGGTTGGAACCGCGACCAAGACCGGACCACCAACCATGTTTCCGTTTTGACGCTGAATCCCGTCCTTTGGTTTTTCAGAGCCTTCATTGATCTTGACCAAACTTTCTGCTGCTTGCGGTGCAACTCCAGCCGCCCCAACTCCTCCACCAACGTTCGTTTTGTTCGGGGTTTGGCCTGCAGGATTTTTCGTAGTTTGATCAACCTTCGCTTTACTCTCTTTTCCCCATTTCTTCCAACCCCAAATGCCACCACCAACAAACAAACCAAGGACAATCAAACCGCCACTGAAATCCGAAGATGAGAAAAAAGGGCGAGTTTCGTTCACTCACCCACATATGGCAACAATGTAGTACCAAGCGAGACCTGCTCCTTCTGCTTCTTTAGCGAACGGCGCCTTCTGAACACAAATGATTGAGAAAAAGAATTTGAAGCAAAAACTCACGACAGTCAGAACAACCGGAACCTTGCTTTCAGCCTTGACTGCAACAGCCAAAGAACCGTCTGCCTTGAATTCAGTTGAACTGCACGACCCTTCAATAGTTGATCCGTCATCCTTCTTGGCTGAAAGCTTCGAGCCATCGTAAGTTGCTTCGGCCGGCAGCTTGACGGAACCGCCACCTGAAAGAAATGTTGGTATCACGCAACTGATGAAGAACTCACCGTTAGGAAACCAGAAGAAGTTACCCTCATTCATTTCACTGTATTCAAACATGGCCACAACTGAACAACTGCCAAAGGTAAACGTGGCCCTAAAAAAGAAATAAGAATCAAATGGTTCAAGACAGGAACCCACTTCGTAGCATCTTCGATCTCGCTTGATGGATTGCTGATGCCAATCGCCAAAGTGCTTCCGGTCAACTGGAAAGTTGCATTGCCGTAATCGAATTTGCTGAGATCAAGAGTCCTGAAAACAGAAACAATCACAGAAGATCAAACCAAGACTCACGCAGAAGAGTCCCCCTGTGCCTCAAAACCTTGATGGTCGTCGGCCAAACCAATGATTGCGAAGACAACGAAGAAGCACAATTGACGAACGAACATCGTGAAGTTGATAGTCAGAAGCAGAAGAGCAGGAACAAGAAGTCGCACACGAACCCACGAATGAGTGAAGTTGCTTGCGAGTTGTGGGCTTATATACTTTTCGCTTAATTTGCATACAATTTTTCACAAAATTTAAATTGTCATGCAAATCTGTGAATTATTTATTGCTATAAAAAGATCGATCTTGTAGTGGGTGATAAGTTTACAGCATCTCGTATTCGAGGTCGTATCAATTGGACTATCTGCTTAGATTTGTCTTTGACTTCACTCCAAAGCGAAAATTGAATGCTAAATTGATTGATCGAAAGATTTGAAGTCAAGTTGCATTCTCAGTTCTGCTTCAAAAGCTATCATCTACTTAGACTTAGCAATCAAATGTTTCGATACAAATCGTGTTTATTGCAAAGACATCAGTGCTTTCAAGCTTATACAAACTTGAGTGTAAAGTTTCCAGTTCAGTGCGTATACTCGAAATAGAAACATGTTGGGAAACCAATCACTCGATAGATCTTACGGTTCATTTGCGTTTCTTTGCCGCATCGTTTACTTGGTGTTTGTGAATCCAGAAGTCGCTATTGACTGAACGAATGTCTTTCTCGCGAATGGACGTGCAAATTCGTCTAATAGAAGTCACTCGTACTTGAATTGGCATTGTTCGAGTTGTCACGTTCAAGTAGTCGGAGAAGCTGCTTCGAATTGCTCGTCAAACGTTCAGACGGTTTTTATCCAATTGCTTCAACCCGATTTCCTAATACGATTATTCGGACATCTTAAGGTGCAAACGAGTCAATGGCAACGAAAGTTTGGTTGGACGGTTGAATGAACGAACAGCGTCTGCAAAGAATGTCTTGTGAATTATGATTTATGGGTCGCATAAAAACGACGGCTTCCAAGAGAACGACGAATTGAAGTCGTTGACCTCCGATTCTCGCGGGAACAATGGATGAGACCACATTCGTATTTACAACCTAAGATACCACGATTCGGGATGCTTGTTGGGATTACGGAAGCCGCATTGGTGCGTCGATTCTTTGAGATTCGAAAAGCGCTCAGATCTCTCCGGGGAACGTCGAATCGAATTGACGACAAGTTGCACTTTAAGCTCGTGCCTTGGAACGCGATTCTCGTCGACCAACAAGTGGGTTTTGTAGTTCGAATTTCAATTGTACTTCTTGAATCATCGTCTTCTATTTCCGACCATTCGAATCTGCGCGTAAGACCGCTGTCTGGACCAATTTGCTCGTTTTCACGCACCAACTCTTTCCTTTCTTCTTGGTTGCACTTCCTCGTCGAATTTTCGTATTCACGCTGATTATCAAGTCATCTCAGTTCATGGCACCAAAACGTTTTCAAACTTCAAAATAACTTCGCCTCGACATCATCACCAACTTGTTGGACGCCTTCGAACGTATCTCGACGATTTCTTGGAAGCAATTTGCAAAAGTTTATAACCATTATACGACTCTCCTTTGATGGAACTCGGATTTCGGCGATGATGTTGCTCAATTTTCATTGCACATTAAAACGACAAAAAGCCCTTTTACTGTCAAATTACTCTCAGCGACGGCACGCGTTCTCCATCTCTGAAATTTCGTATGCAAATGAGTTCGTTGTGGACCATGAATTCGTTTTGCACCGCGCGTTTCACACACAAATTCAACTTCTTTTTGTCTTTTCGCCGACTCTTCAACACCTTCGTTTGATGTTGGTTGGTAACGACGAGCGAAATGAATTGCACGTCGTCGGCGGTTGTTGTGCAAAATCCGTTTGCTTTTTTGAACTCTTTAACTATTCGAATACAAAACGAGTTAATAGAGCCCGTTGGATGTTCGAAAACAACCTTCGATTTACATCGACCATTAGACGAGACCTTAATTTCTGCTAACAGTTGGGATTCCTTTCTCGCCTTCAATTTCGTTCTTTGAGGCGTTCGCACGAAAACACGTTTATTTCCGATTATCCGCATCAGATTTCCGCTGCTCAGTTTACGTGACTTCGATTGCTTTTCGTATCGTGGCTTAGTCGTCGGTAAACGTCTCGCGACCATTCAGCCACAATGTTGTTTACTGTCGATAGGGAAACGGTTGAAAGATACGTTCAAATAGGCCGCGAAACTTCGTTCTCTACACTTTAGATTCGAATTGACAGCTTCGTCTTCGGCCAACTTCTATCAAGTTCAATGTTTCTCTTGCCAGCAAAGATTGTAAATGTTTCGGAATTAAAAGTTTGATCGATTCAGCCATTCCTCTCGAATTGAACGGCAAACATTTTCGAGTTCTATCAAGTGCCATTGAAGTGCTTTCGCTCTTTCACGCTGCCTTTCGATTTTGAATCGTTTCGAGAGCTTCGGTAGTTGGCCAAGAGGTCGATGGCGCGAAGTTTCGTGAGCGTTCGAGAGCCGTCAATTTGACTGTTTAACCGCAAACAAACTTGACAGATGATTCGCTAGCGCCAACCACCGAAATGCTCCTATTTCGGCGAATACTAATAAGTCGACGTCAACATCGTACAACGCGAATTCTTTTGCAGATGCTTTTTGTCGACGTCACTGACCCTGGATCTTGCATCTGATGACCCTAATCCGCCTAATATCTCTTATCATTGCACTAGTTTGACTTTTGGTCTACGGATTTTCTCGTGGGATCTCTTGTGTGGCTAATTGAATGAATTGCAGACAAAAACAAAAATACCATCGACGAGATATATTTGGAATCTGAGTGGAAATTGAATTAGGAAAGCAACGTTGGCGAATGTTTGTAAACGAATTGACCGTTGAATGGACATGAACGTGATTCTTGTTCTTTTCAACGACGCTCCAAGTTGATTCCACGAACGTTTCTGAAAAAACTGTCGACTTACCCGTTTAGTCAACGCGTTCAAGCTTCTTGGTTGACACTCGAATTGTCGTCCCCGACTGTTCATCGGTTTCAATAAAACAAATTGGCGTAGTTTATGGCCCGTAACTCGTGAACGCGATTAATTTCAACGCTGTTTCCGTTTTGTTCGCGAATTCTCGACTGTCGACTCGCCGTTGAAATCGACGAACCGCTCATTTCATTAACGGTCCTTCTAATCGAGTGACAGTGTTTTGATTCGGTTAACTGAATGACGACATGAATGCCAGTTCGGTTTGTTTACTCGACTAGGTGGGTAGTTGGGCGTAGGAGGAGATTGAACGTAAGGTGTTCGTGCGAAACGAAACATCAACAACTGATAATCCAACGGTCAGAAAATGACCTCTCCTTCCGAAAGGTTAATGTCGGATTTGTGGTTATGTTTCCATACAAAACCAGTAGTCGATGTATCGTGTGTATTCGTCTAATTCCTCGTGACACTCTCTTTGTCAGATCAAAGAACAACTCATATGGTTTTTCTGGATGGTATAAAATGACGATAAGTTTTATCACAAGTCGTCAGTTTCTTTTACGCTCGAACAGTTCGTTTTTATACTTCAACGCATTCCCTACATTCGGCTGAACGAATTGCAAGCATTCGTTCGGATCGTCATTCGAACTCCATTTCAGTGTTTGTTTTCACTGTTACGCTGCTTGAACTTTGGTGGATATTGAATTTGCACCAACGGGTTTCGAAGTCGTGAAATTTGACGATTGAAGACAGACGGTCGTCTTTGGCGAACAGCAAAAATGCATGAGATTGAGTTGGAATTCGTTTTTTCGCAGCCACAAGATTCGAGATTCCGTCGACTGAACATAATTTCCACTCCATTTTCTCACGGTTCACAATTTTCGTAGCTGCAAATTGGTGCTATACCTTCAATCCCATGGTGTCAAACTTGTTGCTGCTTTAGTGTTTACTTGGATTCTACATTGTAACGACCTTCAACCGCTCGTACTCCAAAACAAAGTCATCCTTTCGAGCTTTCTAGCGGACTGACGGGCGTTCTATCACAATTGAAATGACAAAATTAGTCAGCGAATGTTTCTTTGAATGAATTCGAGAAAATGAACCTGAACGTTTTGATGTTCATTTATTTACTTTCCCTGCCCAGTCGACGGATTATAGGGTAGAAAGGTCAGAGACGATTAATGACTTTTTAATCACCTCCATACACACACAATCCCTTGAAAATTGAACGATTTCAATTTGACATTCTTCGCGTAATCGTTCGGATTATAACGGTCGTTGTTTTCTAGTTCAACTCACTACTTTCAGAGAAACAATGAATCTAATGGAGCGTTGATTGAAGTCGAATGTTTCACACGTGATGCCGCTTCTACGATTTCCACGCAAATCACCATTGGAAGTCGATGCTCCGGGCCCGCCGTTCTTTCAACGATCCGAATCGTCGGGACTGTTCGCGCGGATTCGTGAGTTTCTCGACTCAATCGATCAACTGAAACGTCTTACCACCGACAAATGGCCAACAACGACGATCGTTGGTATCATCGCCATCTTCTTTTTGATTCTTTTGCTCTTGATAGTCATCTTCACATGTTTTTTGCGACGTATGTGGCGTTTCGGAAAGCGAATAAGACGGAAGTCGAGACTACGAAACTTCGACAAAACTAAGTCTTTGCGAGACGATCCCAGTGCAATCGATCGACTGCTCATACGAAACACATCACCAAATCCGAAGCCCCGATTCACTACCGGACGAGTTTTCGGTACGTTGAATTTCTTCCTTAAACCACATGCATCGTATTCCCTATAATTACAAGCATGCTCGACCCAAAAGTTCTTCTAAGAACCTCAACATTTGAGTTTCAATTTCTTAAGCCACTGACAAGAAACACATCAGTGGTCATTTTCGCAATCCAACGTTTTCTCTCTTCAAGAGAACTCGAAATCACGACAACATATTTTTTGCCAAAGTTCTTATTAAACCGAATGTAAAAAAGAGGCAATTTGGAGCTTCTTTCTCACGGCCAACGGCGTTTTGCTTTTCCGCTCTTTTGGCCGAAGAAGCCGCGCGGGTGTCTTTCTTGGTTCATGAGATACGACCAAAGAAGATACGTGTGACAATTCGTGGCAACGGAGATGATGAAAAACGATCTATTGTTGACATAGTTGACTCAAAATTCCAATTAATTACGCTCGTCGCCTCCACCCGAACAACGACAAACAATCGACCATACGGTGCGGTCAATTTTGTTCGTTGTCCAAGTCCTCATAGTGACATGTTGATGTTTCCATTTTCTAATTTCCTTACAGAACTTCCACTTCAAAATGGTTCGTCCATACCTCAGATTCGGGTCAACGTTTCGTCGGTTGGTCGTGTGACTCCCGATCGTCCATTTTCAAGTGAGTTGAACGTCTTTATTTCTTCCAATAGCAACGAGTGACTTCGAATTTGGTAGCGGTGGGAGAAGGGATATTACTTCTTCTCTTGTTCATTTATCATCTTTCTGTCCCATCAGTGACGGTGTTTGGGATCAATCAACTTGACAGAACAAGTTCTTTCCGCCTTCTCCGAAAAAAACGTAAAATTTGAGCTCAGACGAGAAAAAGGGGAAACGTTCGATCTGTCCACCTGCTGCTCGGCGGACTCCTGAAATCGTGTTTGTTAGTCTAAATATCGTGATTTTTGGGATTTCGATTCTCGCAAAAAACCTTTGGCAAAGACCAGAAGTTTGGGTTCGCCAAATTGACCTTCTCGCGACCATTCCGTTCGTTTCGACTTCCACTTTGATGGCTAATCTTCGGTGCAATGAGTTCAAACGAAGTGCAAAACGCTTTTCATTTGCATCGTCGAAAGCGTAGATTGTCGAATTTCGATTGACGCAAATTCGCAAAATCTCAAATGACTTGTCGTCTAGAAATCCCGAAATGAAGATTGAGAAGTCGTGCGGATCGAACATCGGAGGAAGAGGGAACATTCGCAGTTTAACGAGGGTGGAGAAGTTCAAACGGCAAAATGCTTTTGCCAACTTTGTGCTTCGAGTGGGGTTTCCGTTGATGACAGACAACAAAAATTGATTCGATTTCGCTATTTCCGCTCTTGGCACCTCGTTGAAGCGCCGTCTTGTCAAGGAATAAGGTTTTTAAACACGTCGTTCGTGTAATCGCGTTTCAAATATCCACTTGAACGGGCGGGAGAATTGTTGTTTGTTGTTCGTTTACGTCTTTTGAAGCTTTTAATTCAAACTCATGAACCATATTTATAAGTGAGTTGAAGCTCTTAAATTCCATCTTGAGCCACAACATCGAACTTTGACTTCTTGTTTATGACTTCGCTTCGAACTAACTTGGGATCTGCGTCGAAGTTTGCCCGCGTATTTCAAACCCAAAGCGCCATCAATCTTGCTTCTTTTTAATCCACGATATTCGGAACAACGAATGAATTCGAATTTAACCCCACGAGCCTAAAAAACTTCGACATTTTGACCCGGGTATCAAATTTATTGCGCATTTTAAATTCGCCGGTCCTACGATTTCGTTTGAAGAATACCGACCAAATAGGCCAATACATGGTTAACGTGAATGAGCAAAAGCCAACTCTAAGGTCTTGTGCCAACTTTCGATTTCATTGGAAACATGCGATCAACCGAGCATATGGCCAATTGAGCAATGAATTCGAAAGCAATTGGCTTAAGCTTTCGACCTTGCAGCAGAGAAGGAACTCTCGTGTCAATAACGGTATCTTCCGCAAATCGCTGTCGAAGCAAATCCAATTGAATCAACGGTCTTCGAGTGTCCAAATTCAATCGAAACGAAATCTTTTCGTTTAACCGTCGCTTCCGCTGAAATCATTACATCCGTTCGGCGCGGCGTTTGATTCAATTTGTTATTCCGTTCATTTCTCTGCTATATCTCATCGTCATTTCGAGTTTTCAATCTTGTTGCCAACTTCCCCGCAATCTCATTTATCCATTGAATCATATGTTTTGTGGACTCCTCGATTGATGGCTTAATACGAAACGTTATAATACAATTCTACGGCCTATTCTTTAGGTATGAGTAACTCGTCGGCAATGCCGCCGTGGACGGAGAGTCGGTCCTCGATTGCCACAACGATCTCACATATGGTTCCTGGCTCGCCAGCATCCTTCAACAGGTGGGTTTCGAACTTTGTATTTGACTTGATTGTTCTTCTTGTATTCGCATGATTTTTGCCATATCTTTTGCTTTTAGTAATCAAAGTGGGCTTTTCGTTTTTCGCTTAAACAGAAGGTCAAGCATTGATACAGTTGTCTTGATGGTTAATCTTCTTTCCAAAGCGAATTGCTTTTGATTGCTGAAGCATCCAAAATTGGCGAACTCCCGAATGCCAAATCATCTAAACTTCCGTTTAGAAATTTTGTCATTTGAACTAAAACAGAAGAAGCCAGAACCTCAATGACTTCATATTCCAACAACGTGTTCCGTGCACTTCACTTCCGCAGTCAAATTCAAAAATCAAAACAGACACAAGGAAAGATGGGCTTCAAACATGCAATATTCCATTTGACTAATTCCTCGGAGAGTTCCATTGTTCCGCAACGGACAAGAGAACATGTCCACGGGAAGAAGTCATAAGTGAAAATATTTGAATTTCTCAAGCCTACTCCACCATCTTAGTTATCTCTTCTCGTTGCTTTGAGCACTCAAAGTAATCGAACACCAATGTCTCTGATTGCTCGTTACCTTACGATTGCAAGTCGACATATTTCTCACGACTGCAAATTGAGAAACCGAATTGCAAAGTGAAATCAAACGCCGTTGAGTCTTCGGCTTCGTATCAATTAGCTGCTCTTGCAAGTGGGTTTGTAGCAAAGTCGACATTCCAAATTCCTTCAACAACCCGTCAATTTCGCTTTTGAAATGGAGACCTCAACGAACAACCGTATGGGAATTTTGAATTTTAAATTCACGTCTTTCAAGTGAACATTTAAAATTTAAACGGTTTGCCGCTTGTTTGACGCGAGAAGGTTTGTTCGCGAGATTCCTGGAGCCGACAAATTTCGACGTGAATCAGAGAATTTCGAGCGGCTTTCGATTTCGAGCCTCTCGAAATCCCTCGGGGAAGTTGCTCTTTCTAATTAGCGTCGTTATCACGTCAACCGTTTGCCAATTTTACAGCGCCCTCGTCCTCTAGTCCACATCCCAAAGTGATGGGGACAGGAAACGTCAAGATCGTTTTATGTCCAATAAAAATTGCTTTGGGTTCTTGACTGATTTCGCCAAACGAACTTCCAACAAACTTTTCGTTCTCCTCGAACATTAACGAGCGATTGCCGTCTTCTTTGGCGCCCAAACTGGAGGTCTGTTTTGTACGAATTGCGTGACTGTTTTGCATTTTCATCGTCACAACGAAAACGACCGTGTAATGAATACGCGAATCTTTGGCTCAGCGCCCAAAAGCTCAACCAATACCGTTGGATGGCTACGTTCGCTCGAACACACCAACTTCGTGGGTATTGGCGTTTTCGAAGACAATTGCCGTTTGTAAATCGGTCGGTCATTTCCGCTGCTTACCGGATAATCTCGAAAGTCTGCGAGTGCTCGAGAGTGGCGAGGAATCGGGAGGGCGTTTACCGAACATAAGTTAACATCTGTTGTTCGTCGTGAAGAACGAAAACATTGTGTTTGAAGGTTGTTTTCTTATGCCAATTAAGAGGGTTCATCTCGATCCATTAGTACGCTTAACATTTGAACTTTAAAAGTTCAGTTTCTAATTGACCGTTTTGAAGTTGCATGCCATCACTTTGAAGTTGTGTCGAAAATAGCCATTTGACTTTTGCTCGATTTTCTTCAAATTATAGACCATAGAGACGCTTCTTTTTAGGCGAATCGAGATTGAATGTCGCGAACAAAACACGCTAATTATACGAATCTTTATGTCTGAACTTCCATTGTCGTTTTCTCAAACTCGACAATAGACGAGTTAATTGACTGAGAGATTTCGTTCAAATTTTCAGTCGTTTTGAATTCACTTTCACTTTTGACTATATTTCTTGTTTCAGTCACGAACCATTACGCAGTACGATCAGCAGTAACGCCGACGATCGAACCCAGCACAGCCACAGTAACTGCAGTAGTCCGCCACTTCAACTGCCCTCAACTTCGGCTTCCATTCACACATTGGGAAGTTTCTGGCAACGGGTTGCAAAACGGCACCTTCGCTTCAGCCAACAAGTTGAACGACAACGACTGTTAGCTCAGGTGCAACAACAATTTCTACTTGGTCCGGAGATTCCGTATCACGGCGATAGTATTATGGTGCGAACAACGGAGAATGGTCATGACGATGATCGAGTAAGATCGTTTTTTTTCGTATTTATCTTCGTAATGAATCTTAGGATATCGACGAACGATCGGTGGCACATTATGAGTTGGGTACCTACGATAAGATGTCGACATGTTTCCGCGGCACTTTAACCTACCAGTTACGCTACGATTTCATTCATCGTGTCCTCATGCTGCATGTTATTCGCGCTACCAATCTGCCCATCAGCGATGGACCACCCGATTCGTATATCAAAATGTACTGTCTACCCGAAGTAAGTTTCGTGGAAATTTGCTTCTTCAATTAAGGTACTTGAATTGCAGCGAAGGCATCATTGTAAAACGAGTATTTTCAAGAAGAGTGTTGATCCAGAGATTAACGAAATGTTTTCGTTCGATGTTCTCTACAATCAACTCCCAAATCGCATGTTACAAGTGAGTCGAAACTTGCAACTCATTTACTATGCGTATTTCAGTTTACTGTCTACGATTTTGATCGTTTCACACGTCACGGATTGATTGGAAATGTCATAATGCGCGACCTCTTCGACAAGTCCGATTTATGTCAATGGACCGAATTTACGATGCAGATCGTCGGCAATCAGGTATCTTATCATATCCTTCTCTTATTGTCGTTAAATTACAGGAGAAAAACGACTTCGGTGACTTGCTCTTGTATTTGGCGTATTCGGTTCAACTCAAAAAACTCTATGTCACCGTATCCAAAGCCTACAATCTCAGGCCGATGGACATAACAGGCGCTTCAGGTAGCTTCAAATCGATTGGCCTTGTGACTTTGCGTTTCAGATCCATACGTGAAAGTCGAACTCATTTATCAACGTCGACGAGTCAAATTGCGAAAAACATCGATTAAACGTGCCAACTTGAATCCCGTCTACAAAGAATGCTTGGAGTTCGATTTGTTACCGTCGCAAGTTCACGAAGCCAATCTGTTAGTTCAGGTGATGGATTGGGATCGGTGAGTTTGAAAACACTTTTATTGTGATCGTGAACTTTTAGTATCGGTCGAGACGATTTGCTTGGTTGTTGTATAATCGGACGTGAAAGTCCAACGAAAGATGGACGTCAACAATGGGAACAGTGTTTTGCCGGAGTTCGAGGAACGGATGGAGTCCCGCTGTTGTCACATTCCGTCAGCTGTGCAGTAACTACAACCGATCGACAAGAATTGGACGATGCTTATCAACAATTCGACTCTCTAACTGTAACCGGCGACACGACGAATCATTCGTCTTCGGAGCTTTGCAACGGCGCTCTTTGTCAAACGGACGAAATGGATCGCTTAACTCCCGCATATCGAAGTCTGGAAAATGGCTGTGGCTCGAAGTCAGCACCACCGACAGCCAAAATATCGACAGTGAGTGCCATCAACATGGAAAACAACATGGCCGAAGGAATGATGCCAGTGGCAAAATGGCACTCACTATTGGAGGACTTGCCAGAAGCCTTTAAAAATATTCCAAAAGCTAAAAAGAAATGATCTTCACGCTTCTGTAAATCGAAACTCTAACACGTGCTTTAGTTTTCGGCCTCGTTTTTAAACTCATCCACAAATTTCTGTTCTTCGTTTTAAAGGAATAGATGTTTGGAAACTTCTACGGGTTCGCATTTCGTGTCTTTTCTTCACTCTCCACTCTTTGAAGACACTTCCAAATATGTAGTATCTCATGTGTTTCTTCGGAAACTAGATTTTTGCTGGTAGAATCCCATTCGATTGCACTCTTCAGCCACTTACTCAGCACTCTCACTACTGGTATTCACGTTCTTTTTCAAACATAAAGACATCACTATTACCGAAAGTTTATTCGAAAACTGAAACAAAAGTACAACGTTCGATTACATTCGATTAGAAATTGCGGGATTATGTCAATGAGCATAGAAACTACAAACCTCAAAATGTCAGAACACTGCGAAAGAACATCAAAACTGCTGCTGCACAAAACGCAATCGGGGCTTTGGATCCGATCGTTGAAGCACCGTTGAATCGAGGATCTCGTTGGAATCCATTGGAGGAATCGTATTGTGGCGGATAGCGTTGTTGTCCCCATTGCGAGTTGTCGTATTGTCCGTTGGAGTAACCGTACTGTTGACTATTGTAATCAGAGCCATAGTTGTTGTTGTATTGCTGAAAACAAAATCAATTAATTCATAAGTCGACGTTCATTCGTACTCTGAACGATGGACGAGCTCCGTTTTTCACCGGATAACTAGCAGTAAGTTCACTGTTCGCTTGTTGTCCATTCGGCTGATAGAAGCCGTTGGAGAGTGCAAAACCGAAAAGTGAAATCAACAAAACACTACAGAAGATAATCGTGGAAGACATCGCAGACTCTGAAAGTAAGTTAAAGTTTCAAAATTCGTGTTAACACGAAAAGTAGGTAGTTGATTCGGAACACGTTCGATTCAGTCAACTTCGCAAATGACTTCACCGTAGGCTCGAAAAAGAGACTGCGTTTGAATAAACCGCTTCCCGACATACTCACGTCTTAAAATCGAATCCGCAATGCGCTCAATCTCGTGTATAAACATAAACGAGCGGAGACTTCCGATTGAGTTCAAAGTTGCGGCAAAACAAACAAACCCAACGGAATAGCAAGCGAACATCATTAACCTTTTGTTTTCGAATCAAAACCACCCAAGAAACGCCCGCACGTTTCGAAACCATCGAATCCACTACGCAAACTCTGGAGTTTGAACAACAACTCGACTCGTGGAGCTGCTAATTCACAATCAAGCTCTAAATATAACTGTCGGCTCAATGACAAACAAAGTTGACAGTAAAAGCCGGAGCCTTCGCTTTCGCTCGCGATTATTCATATCGTCAACTCACGGCAACAACTCGGCCATTCACGCAAATCAGCGGCTTAGAAGTCGGCTAAAACCTTCGGAACATTTCCACACGACCTCGGGCCTAAGAGTGTTTTTCGACTCGAGTTCTCGAAACCACTTGCAAAAGTCTATGGATTTTGGAACTTCGAAGTTCACACCATTCTTCAAACTAACGAACTTAAAATCGTTAGCAAATGCGTCGTGGTTTCCTGTCGACATAAGATTCAATCTCATTGAACTCGTTCGGGTAAATCGAAACCCTTGCAACGCCAAACGAACGCATGAGCGCTTCGGATTACAAAACTTTTCCCAAAAACGTAAAACAAAACCGAAAGTAGCGGTTTTGAAGTCAAGCCAAAGGAATGGCGAAAGTGTTTCGGAGACCGTCGATGGTCATAACCATAACATGTTTATATTTGGGCCGAAGGTTGTCAGCTTTCACTCATCAGCGATGCTCATGCAAATGTAGTTGATCTTTACTTTTTGTTCGACAACCTTGGAGACAATCGAACATCACTTATCTTCAACCCCACTTCTCAATGTACCCGTATTTATTGTGCACGAAAGATAATGAGAGGAACTTTACAATAACAATGTGAAATTGAGATCAGAGGTTGAAAGACGAAATAGAAATCTTTAGGTCTCAATCGAGTCGCTTCGTTTGTAGTGTTTGAAGAGCGGAAGAGCTCGTTGAGAGCGCGGCAAAACGCTATGACACCCGACGGTAATCCATTGGACGGAACGTTCGTACGTGTATCTGAAACCCAATATCATTAGGTTGATTTCGAAATCGACTGTCAACATTTGAATTACTTCACAAATCGCGCAATTCAACCGATTGTTTCGTAATGAAAATGCATTTGACGACAAGTAATCTTCTGCAATTAAGTGGCGAAAACTTACGTTAAAGTTCGTTGATCACATTTTCCACGACGCAGAATGGGAACTTGTCGTCGAATTGGCATACAGTAAGCACCCAAACTTCCACGCGATTTGCGACACAAGCAGAAGGCTTCGGTGAGTGTTTTCGGTTCACGATGCTCATCGAAACTCGACTTCCAACTCCACGGGCACAACGATCGTTGCATTACGGTAGAAGCGGGATCGGTTGCCGGATTCTGTTCGCAAATCGTCGCTTCTTCGCTCAACGGTTGCCATTCGTCTGCGGGTTCAGTCAATGAAGGTTCCATTTCGGCTTGAGCGCTTTCGTGATGCCAATCGGCTAATTGGTTCTTCTGCAAACAAAAAACGTTTAAACAATCAAACGCAGAGTTGGAAGAAAAGCTATTCGTTATGGTAGTGGAGAAGACTTACCAGGTCTTCGGGTTCCTGACATTCCAAGGGTAGTAAACGTCTGACTCGTCGTTTCTTGGAATGAAGTGATACGACTGTTTGAGTTATCATTGCACAGCACAAAAAGGCAAAGATAAAGTTCATGATCGAAATCAGTGAAAACTCGAGAATATAGACAGTCGACGGTTAGCGAATCGATGGAATCAAAATGACGAAGAATATGAGATCGAAAGTGAGAACTCGTTGGCGCAGTTGTTCGATCGTTTAATGATCGTAATTTGCCGACAAAAATGTTGCTATTTAGATTACCGAGTAGACGAGAAGAAGATCCACGGGTATCTGATGGCTTTCGTTTTTAGGCGACCAAATCAACAAGCATATCGAATCGACGTTGGTATGTGCTGGCGTACGAATGAACTGCCAACCGTTGATCCGTCAACTGAGCGTCGATCTCAGAAATTTTTTGACGTTACTCATCTTCTTTTTTGTTCGCAATCTCCGCCCACGCTCCGTTTACATACGCTGGAGGTTAATTTCGTTCTTTTCTGGATGTTCCATTGAGAGACGGCAATTCACGTTCTGGTGCGAGGGAGAAGAGTGCGGATCGGACGTGAAGTCGGAGGTCATCTTCAAAAGTCGTCGCTTTTCCGTTGTCGCTCATCATTTGATGTTAATTAGAAGACGCTTTTTCGGCACTCCGTGCGAACGTTCTTTACACTCAGGAAACAAAGTGAAGATCAAACGTCTAGACGCGGAAACAATGACCATCTTCTCTCCTTAAGTTCTTCTTATTCGATTACACCAATCGAATCCGTTCGCTCATTCACGTCTCTGTTCATTAGCTGTGAATTGAAGACCCGCGAATGGAATTCGAAGTTTTCGGTCAATTCGTGACCTGTTCGACTGACCCAATCCCGACGTCCATCGACGTTTTGAGGCCAAGGTCAGGACGTCAAGATCTAGAAAAGAGAAACAGAATTTTATTCGTTCCACTGACCAGTAACATTAGTATTTGAGATGTCTGTAAAACAGTTTGTACGAAAGACTACACAATATAAGTGGGCGCTCTAACAAAAGTTGATATGAAGTTTTGTAAGCACCATAAATGAGACCCATTAGTGAGTTAGTTAGAAGTGTTTGTAGATGGTTTCAGTCAACAGTATCAGTGTCATTATCACCATAGTAGTTGTAGAAGTCGAGTTCATCGTCCTCTTCGTAATCCGAAAACGTAATCACCTCTTCATCTAGTTGAGACGTAGATGAAGAGCATTGTATTGACATCTTCTTGTCCACCGGCATTTTGCAGTGAATACTTTTGCACAAACAACGAAACTTTCGATCTAGTTCATGTTGCAGTTTCAGCCAAGCTCGTCCGTAGTTCAAAGTTAACTCCTCACCCGCTTTAATGTCGTTAGCGGCGTAGAGCAGAACACGAATGGGTTGATAAGCGACGTAATGATTTGCCGACTGAAGAAAACGAAGATTCGGCGAACACGAATGATTCACAAAACGACTTTCATTGCCACATTCTCGAGCATCAATGCAGGTGTGGACTTGACGATTTGAGGCAAAAGATAAGTTGTACGGCTGCAACAGCATTTTGATTGCAGAAATACGACGAAAAAACTTACATTTCGAAGAAGGAAACGATAAATGAAGTTGACAACGTTCAATGTTTTCCATCGTTTCAACGGTAAGTAGGTGCCCGCTATTTCGCAAACAAATGATCCCGATTGAATCGGTTCTTTAGCGAACACTCCAAATCCCTTGTTCACATCTTTGCACATTCTGACAACAAGATTGAATTTCGGCTTTGGAGTTCGAAATCGATTGGCACATTGTCCGTGACAACTACACGCTTCTGTACATTCGGAGAAGTTGGCGAAGTAAAAGCTGATGCCTTTTGGTAGAGCAAGTCTTCGATCCTGAACGCTCACGAATTATGTAAGACTTAAACTCGAGATTACCTGTGTCAGTTTGGGATTTCCAATTGAACATACACAAAGTCCCGGCCGACATTCAAGACCAAGTTTCGTACAATCGCATCCACACATCTAAAATTTTGCTATTAAAATGAATCGGCTTACAGAAGAATTACCGTAACATCCGCAGGATCAAAGTACTTGTTGTCAGTGAAAGCTTCCCATTGATAGCGAATGTCTATCTTTTCGTTATTCCTTCCGAGTACCGCCTTGAAAGCTTTGGGATCAGAATCCGGATGCCAATCCAAAATCGGTTCTTTGAGTCGTTTGTTCTGAAGCTCCGGCTGATCAAACGACTTGGGCAACGCACGTTTCGGTGCGCATTGTGTTGAACTAGTTTGTTCGTCCTTATCCAAGTTTGTCTGTGAAAACTCATCATACAAACAGTCTTCGTCGCTGTCTGATAGAACGATCACTTCTATTGATTTCGATTTTGGCGACATCTCGGCTTCGACCCCCTACAACGCAATTAATGCTTTCGATTTCAATTGAACCAGAAATAATGACCATTGGACTATCACCCACAAATACCCTTACAGTTGTGAGTTGGCAACAATTTTATTTTTCAACAGGTCGTTAACAAACGATCATAACACAGGAATTTAAAGTCGATAATCTAAGGTGTCAAACGTTTTGGATCACGTGGGAACATAGAAGTAAGACGAATGTTACCCAAACCGAGGAACAGCATAGTCACACGCTCAAGCCCTAAACAGCAAGATGATTCTGAATATTTTGCTGGTTTCCATACCAATACCACCGCCAGCATGCGGTGGACAACCGTATTTGAAAGCATCAATATACGATTGAATTTTCGTCAAATCAATTTCGTGATGTTTCGCACGTTCGGCCAAAAGAACCGGATCGTGAATACGTTGAGCACCGGACAATATCTCTTCGCCTACAATCAAACACTCAGAATGAAGTCGCTCGTTTGTTGTCACCTCGCATAAACATGTCGTAGCTGTTGGACCAACGTTTATCGTCAGCATCCGGCATCGTGTAGAATGGACGAATAGCCAATGGGAATTTGTCCAAAACATAGAAATCGGTGTTGTATTTCTTTCGAACTAATGCACCAAGACGTTTTTCACTTGGAGTATCCAAATCCTCTTCATCACCCATTTCGAGTCCATCTTCACGCAACAAAGCAACTCCTTCGTGATATCTGAAAATCGAAGCAGTTGAATGTTCAGATGATTTCCACTCACTTCAAAACCAACGGTTCATCAGTGAACAAGAACGGTTCGCTCTTGTATTGACGACCAACCGCTTTGATTTCTTCTTCGTATTTCGATTGAAGAAACTTGAAAACATCGATCATCACACCGGCAACCGTGTACATCGCCTAAAATCATTCGGGCCTGAATAAGTGGGTCGAACAAAAATGAATATTCCTCGGTGATGCAAATTAGGGAACGCGGATTTTTCGACATAGTATCTTTGGAGAGCTAGGAGTATCGTCATTGGAATATTCATCATGGAATCGAAAAATCCGCCAATGCAAACGCGTTCGCACTCGACCACGCGGTTCACTGCCTCTGAGCTCTTGTCGAACGATTTTGTTCGCTCCGACGAAGTTCTTTTGATGGCAGTCAACTTTTAATAGTGATACCCTCGAGTTTTCATATCAAAGTTTCCGACCAAACACACCTCATGGTAATGGAACTTGAATGCCATCTCCAAATCCAAACCGACGAATTCGGTCATGTGCCGATGAGTGTTCGAGTCTTCGGCACGAAAAACGGCGCCGATGGTGAACACACGATCGAAATCGCCCGCAATTGCCATTTGCTTGTAGAGTTGCGGTGATTGGGCCAAATAAGCGGATCCTTTGAAGTAGGTGACCTGAATAAACTGAAAAGAACCTCTTCGAAACTTCACAAACCGTAAACACATTGGCACCTCCTTCGCTTGCTGCTGCAATGATTTTCGGCGTGTGGATCTCGATGAAGCCACGATCGAAAAGCGACGTCCGAAAGGCGTGACAAATGCTCGCCTGAATCTTGAAGATCGCTTGAGACGTTGGAGTACGCAAATCGATCACTCTAAAACAACACAAAACAATGATCAAAATGGAAGCAAGATGTTACCGGTGGTCCAAACGAGTGTCCAACTTCACCACAGCCAACTCGTTGTCTTCGCTTTCCGGTCGAGTGGCATCTTCGATTTGCAACGGAAGCCGTGGTTCAGCCGCCGAAACGACGAAAAGTTGTTTGATTTTTAATTCAACTGCCGACTGACTGCACGAAGCAACCGGCCGGTCGACTTTGCTGACCGTTCCCTGAACATCGATAATCGATTCCTGAAATCGCGAATTGAAGAACCTCAATCGCCAACCGCCGACCAACCTTCGAAACTCCGCCAATGAACTTTTGCATCGGCTTACTGAACTCATCGCCGACCATTTGCATCGCTTGAACGGTGTAAATTTGGTGACGAATCGTGATGAAACACATCTTTCCTTTGATACGCGATTGATGTAAACGACCGCGAATCCAAACATCCTGATCGGCCAACGTCTCGTTCAGATTCTTGATGGCGGTGAAGTCGATTTCACGCGATTGATTCTCGCTCGATCGCATCAGCCCGTAGGCGCCGTACTTTCCTTCGGAAACGTCCTCAGTTGCCATCTCTCAGGTTTTCAATCAATAACACGAATCGTCTGAAAATTCAAGCAAATGAATAACCGTAGAGTTAAGTCAAACGATGAAATCAAAACTCGGCTTCGATGCCCTAACAAACATATCATAGGACCACTAGCAACTGATCAAAATCGTTTTACAAGATATTTCAGGGCCTTGTAGACCGACATTAAACAGGGGGAATGCTTTTTGAGAGAACCACTAAACCGATTAATTGGATTTTCACACCATTAAAGTCGTAAATATGTGAAGAACCCAATAAGCTGTTTTTACATCAATGAATGCCCGAGAGTTAACATTGACAATCAAGAAACAGCTCCAAAGCTTTGCATCATAGTCGAAAGAGGAAGAATTGTCGATCGGGTCAGAAGTTCACCGTCGAGTCGGAGGTTCGTCGGCTGTGGAAATCGTTTTTTGACTTTGAAAACCCTTTTGAACTATACGTTACTAGTCTGTGTGTATTTCGATTTTGAAGCTTAATTTTTAGAAAGTTTCTGATATGTCCGAAACAGTCGCCGAAGTCGATCAGACGTCGTCCAGCGACGTCGAGACGAACAAACCGGAACCGTTAGCCGGCACTGTTCCCGTTCCCGGTGTTTCGTATCCATTGAAGGTCCAGTACTGTGGAGAGTGTACGTTGCCGTTTGAGTACTGTGCGCTCGGTGGTCGATCGGAGAAATGCAAAACATGGTTCGACAAGAACATGGCTCAACTGGTAGCCGATGGCGTTCAAATTGCTGACGATGTCGAAGAAGCTCAAGAGGGAAAGAAGCACCAGAAACGTGGCGGCAAGGGACAACCGAAAGTGACAAAAGTGAGCGAATTTAACGTTCAAAAATATTCTCGTCGTTCGTCTTCAGGAAGTTAAGTCCTCTCAAATAACGTTGCAACGTGCACCACGCGGTAAGAACAAGTCGGTCACGGTGGTTAAAGGTCTTTCGACGTTCGGAATCGACTTGAAACCGGCGGCCAAATTCTTCGCCGCTCGTTTCGCTTGTGGTTCATCGGTTACAGCGACGGACGAGATCGTGGTTCAGGGCGATGTGAAGGACGAGCTATTCGACATCATTCCCGAGAAGTGGCCGCAAGTCGACGAAGAGTCGATTGTTGATTTGGGAGATCAGAAACGTTAAGCACATGAGTATGAACTACGGGGTTAGCGGTTGCGAAGTTGAGTTTCTTTATCGAACGGTGCACCTTTGAAGAATTTGTTATTTGAGTTGGTTCATTTAAAATAAACGTTTGTTGGCTTCAGCTTGAATCAAGTCTTTTGACGATTGAAGGCTGTGGACTCGTTGAAATGCTTCTGGTCCCCATTTCATTTGCGAAATTCAATCGGCAGTTTTACAAAAAGACCAACCACCGACCGAATTTGATTGCAATAAATTTCTTCCCGAAACGTTTCTGCCACTTCTCAAGGTTTCCGGAAGATGAAGTGGAAAAAAATGGCGTACTCCCGCCGCCACTGTCCTTGTCACTGAGTCCACAAATCAAATGTCCATGAAAACTCGCGTCCTCTTTTAGCGGCATGATCGTATGTTTTGAGCGCTGAACTGCGAGATGTTGCCAACGAAAACAATTCGCATCAAACTCCCGACTATGCAAATGAACGATCGCTATGTGTCGAACAAATGTTTTCGAATCGAACCGCCAAAGAAGTTGCCATTGAGGTTGTTGACAAACCGTTTTGGCCAACAAACGATTGCCGGTTACGTAACCGAGTTACGCGAAACACGACGACCTTAAGCTCTCGGAAAGGTTTGAAATTCGAACTTGTCGGCGGCACAAGAAAACGCGTAAATCTGCGACAATCATGAGGACAAGTGGAGGTCTCAATCGACCGTCATTTCCTTCGACGATTGTGCGCCAAAAAAGTTGCCGACTTCGGTTTTCGTTTTCAAAAGAAATCGCATGAGCCCCGACGTCGAGTGAGTTCGCGGACGAGAGTTACAAATTGGATAATCCTCGAGACAACTAATCGCCATTGTCAATAAGGTTGAAATACAAGATGGCACTCACGGTTGAGATGCGAACTTCACTTCCACGAGCTTCTGGCAATTAAGATGCCGCCACTCCAACGGAAGAGATCGGTGAGTTCTTTCGTTGGAACTGTCGAGTTTAAACGATCGATTGGCCTTGAAATCCGGTCACTCGTTTCGCCGTGTTCATTAGTCAACTTATGTAACGAATCGGTTGTTTTGGTATCTCCCAATGAGTTCATGACTATTCGCGACTGCTTTCTGGCGGTAGTCTGATTGACAAAGAGAGCGAGAGTGATGTGTAAATACGGTCGATTGAATTGAGAGACTGTCAAGTGGGATCAAAACTTCCTGCCGCCTTTGGACAAATAAGATAATGCCGTCAAAGATGGTCGAACAAGAAGGCTCATTCAACGGAATTTGCACACGGTTCAGTTACACAATCTTGTTTCTTATACAAACTTCTAATCTTTACAGTCTCTATTGGATTCAGTTGCGGCTTTCGGTTTCGCGCGAGCGGTTTGTCTTTTCTTTCTCCGATTGTCAGTCAATTGAATGGCACAGTCAAGAGCTCGGTCAAGTAGTGGGTACGAAGATGGGCGGCGAGTTTTGAAGGTGCAAAGTTGGCAAACTTTTCTCATTGTTCAATTGACAGATGGCCGGAACTTTTCATAATGCCGATGGAAACGAACGTGTTGGCTGTCGACGACCGCAACTCTCTGATTGCAGATTTAAAAGTATTCCAATTGTTCGAGTACGGTAATCGCGTTAATTCAGGCCAAAAACATGTTTTCCCGCACTTTCGTCTTGACATCTGCTTCAGACAAGTTAAATTACCGTAGGCTGACCTCCGGATATTCTGCACTTTCAATTGTTGTGCAAACAAAACAACAAATTTCCTCGCGCCTTCCACTTGCTTAAACCTCATTTGGGGTGGAGGCAGGTGTGTCTCGATGTGAATAGACGCTTACGAGACTACGAATCCGGAAATCTCGCAGTTGGCTCCCGAATCTCGACTGCCCGGAGGTTCTGCACACATTACGCGTCGTCTCCTAATTGGGATAATCGCATGTGGAATTGACCACCGTACGGTGCTCTCGTCTATTTCCGCATTTAAACTGAACAATTTCGCGCACGCAACTAATTGGTTTTTCGAGTGCTGGAGTCTTGTTCTCGTCGAGTTAATGCGAACAAATCGTCTCGTAAGACAATTGGAGGCTGAAGTGCAAATTGAATGGACATCTACGGTAACTATAGAGCATCTTAAGGAATCAGAGTCTCGGTTTAACAACCTGATCATCGAATAATCAGACTATTTGCACGACTGTTAGCACAAACAAACCGGAAATTCGATTCGCGCCAATCCTCTCGCTGTTAATTCCAGAACCTCAAACACGTGTTGTCTTCCACACGCTCTCTGGTTTTTATTGACCTCCGATTAAATTTCATTTCTGGGTGTCAGCAGCAGGTGATGAGTTTTATGACGACTATCCAATTACGTGCCTCGATTAGATTGATCGTAAAATCCGACAGAGACGATGAAATGACTGATACAATAACGTTATTGTCCAATCGATGAACTGCCATGACCTTTGAACAGCCACATGCTAATGAACCCAAAAGGTATTGGAATCAGCGGTGAGCATACGAACTGACGGTTTTCAGTTGCATAATCTGTTTGAACAACTCGACTGATCAATAATCCGTCAATCAAGTCCACGTTGCTTCGGAGACTTAAGCGAACAAACACAGCTGAGTGATTGGACAGGTATACAGTCATGTGAACTTTCATTTTAATGGCCTCACAGCAACAACAGTTTTTGTTTTCTTGTTTACGTTTGCAAGCAACTTAAATTACCGAATGAGCTCGATTTTCGCGCGCATTTGTCACGCAGCTGAGCCAACAAACTCCGAAATCCACAGGTCCAAGTTTGGTTGGGAGGAGAAGAGTGCGAGAGAAAGGCATCGTAGCATCGATTCGGAGGTTTCCCGTTCTTGTTATTCCGATTTTCGAATCTGTTCGCTCGCTAATTTGCAACAAACATCCGAAGTCGAAGGTCACGAAGCACAGTCGTGTGTGGGTTATGAAACGTCGGAGATTACGCGCCCACGAAAGAATAAGATGAACTCGAAAATTGGCCGCTCACGGAAACTAAACGCGCGCAAAAACGAGCGTCCGAAGGTCGACGTTCGCGCGTTTCTTTTGCGCGTTTGCCGCGAACTTTCGCGTTTCCCAGCGGCTGGCGCAAAATTGCGCCAAATTACGCGACCGGATGCGTTTAAGTTCGTTAGTTGAGAACCTAAAACAAAAGGATCGAAGTCGATGCTTTTGGGCGAATCAAAAACATTGGGCACAAACTGAACCTGTGGATTTGCGCTCCTAATCCACTTGTTTCCCATTAATCCGTGGAATCAATTGGTTGTCGAAAGGTCGTACGCGTGTTTTTCGCGCTGATTCAACGAACGGCAATACGATCCAAGTTAATCCTCGAACGGACTCGTCAATCCACACTGGCAGATTAATTGGCTGTTCGTATTAATCCCAAAGACAAACACGTGCACTCAAATTGTCACACCTCTTGCATTGTAAAATCGAAGAAAAACACGGAGGTCAATTGGTGTCGATCGTATTACCGCGCATTTACAAATCACAACCTACCAATTGTCCGCTTATTCAACCCGTGGTATTCGATTACCATAACAGCTGACTGGTCAGCACCTCCCTCGACTTCGACGTTTGCGCGAACAACTTCTTACAATCAATCTCATAAGCCGTGAATTAAGTTAATTGTCAGTTTAAACATAAAAGTTCAAGGCTAATCGAGGAGAACAAGATTGCTGATTGTTCACTGGTTGTAATTGGGGGTCTTTGATACGCGTCGAAAGTTTTGTGGTTCTCGTATTGCAACTCCAATCTATGACCGTTGAGTTGAACATGCAAATTAACACGCCGAACAAAAAAGGCCTAATGTTAGAGGAGATTCGAACCCATCAGATTTTGTTGATTGACCTCTGAGACTAAAACTGCCGTTTAAGTCTCCCACAATGTGGATTCTTTGCGTTTCTCTCAAAACTTTTCTTGTCCAGCTAAAAAGAATCGTCGAATAAACATAAACCTCAGGCTTCTTCTTTGCGTCATATTGCGGTCGATTGCGCATTTGGACGCGAAATTCCATCAAACGCAATAAAACTCCCTCCCCACGAAAGCGACGGCGATTGTTGGAACATCTGGAGTTTGGCAGTTAAAGCGAAAGTGTAAAAATCACGCGCAATAAACACTCACGCTTAAACGCCTCAAATCGAATCCAGTGCTAATAATGACCGTGACCCAAAAATCTTCGAATTGCTATTATGTCGATTATATTCTTCGGCTAATTGAACAACAATAAACACACGATCCTCCGACAACACGATCACCTTTGAAGAAGTTATGGTAATTGAAATGAATCGATAATGTGGACTTCGAAGATCATGCTTGAAGCTCGTAGAACTTCAACAGCCTCCGGACCATCCAAATACGATGAGCGTAAGAGTTCGCTGTCAATTGACTTCAACTCGAAGTGTTCATTTTGCTTATTAAATTCGTTTGATTCTCTCGACAATTAACGTCAAAGTTACAACTTTATATACAGAGCCTTTACAATAACAATGTACAATCAGCAAGATTAATGTGTTTTCATGGACCGTTGATAACGATGGGACGATAGCAGGCGGCGAACAGCGTGGTCAGCACATCGAGACAACGTCCGATACGAGTGCGCTGTGAGGTTTCGACATTCAACTCCAAGCGAACTTCCAAGTCGAAACTCGAGCGGAGCATTGCGAGAGTAACGCGACGACAACGGCGATCACGTTCATCTGAAACAACCGATTCGTTACATAAGTTGACTAATGAACACGGCGAAACGAGTGACCGGATTTCAAGGCCAATCGATCGTTTAAACTCGACAGTTCCAACGAAAGAACTCACCGATCTCTTCTGTTTGAGTGACGGCATCCGATTTGGTTGGTTGTTGAAGAACAATCGGTGCGTTGAAGTCTTTGCTACAAGACGGAAAGTTCGTCGAAGCCAATTCACGAGCTTCATAGTCGTAGTGTTGAAGTCTGTGCGATTCGAGCGGATACGCGTCGACATTTTCCAACGACGAACACGGCGGCCAACTTGCGGAAAAACGCGGCGAATCGGGCCACATAGCGAACATCTGAAATCGTCGAGTTAACTGAACGCTTAGTTGATTCCAATAAGTTGACCCTCCCGGAGAAGCTTCGAACTTACCATTTTTTCGTAATTAATTCGGCCACGAGAGCGAACGCGTAATCGTCGGGAGTGGTCCGTGAAGAACCAAAAACTGCGGAATGAGATGCGCGGAAACTGACCGGTCAAACGGGGCAAGTGGTTGCAAAGGGCGGAGCGATTTGGCGCCAAACTCGTCGATCGTTCCGCCCACTTTTTCCGTCACGATCTACGGTAGTCGCCGATTTCAAGTCTGCGGGTACCTTCGGTGTTTCGAAATAATCGTCGATGACAAATTGGTTATCTTGTCAAAAAACCGTAAACTTTCTTACGAAATGATTAATCTCATGGTAAAAACTTTGTTGCTCAAAGACATCAGATCTGAACTTTTGTCTTGGGAATTATATCCGAGGAGGTCCTTTGTTGTCCTTCTGCCTTCGACTTGTCATATCGACGGTGGTCCTAGTTCACGGGCAATTTCCGCTCATCAGCAAGTGGTTGCCGCAGATTTGTACTGCGGGGCTTCGCGTCGTTCGATTGCGACGTTTTTGGCGGTAAAAGCGGCGGCCGTTTGATTTACCTGAACGTTCGCGCGGCCAAATTGGCGATCTAATGAGTTGTAAAGGAGCGGGCAGTGGTATTTCCGGGATGGGAAGCGTAAACAATTATCGAGTGATAATCCGATAATTGAGAACTCGAAAAGACTTCTTCCGCGCGCGTAAATTCACTTGTTTCTTTTTATCTTTTGCGTCCGATAATCGACGTTTGTAAAGGCGGGAGGAGGCCGCTAATCGGCGGTTAAATCGAATTTACCGCAAATTTTTCTGCGAATCGCCTTTTTGTTGGCGTCCGATTGCCAAGTTGTGGTTGTAAACGACGCGCACGCTTCAATCGGCAGTTTCTTGAACGCGGATCCGCACGTTCAAAAAAAGCGGCGATTAGCACGCAAATGACCGACGTTTGTTTTCACCACCGAACTTGGGAATCGCAAATTAACTTGCGCTTTCGGCGACGCAATCCACTTGTGTGTGTCGGCTTGTGCTTTTTTCTTCGGTAATCGAGAGTCACGCTTCCAAGTAAGTCGGGAGTTCGAAGCAAAGTGATCGGCCGCCATGCCGACAGTCACGCTCCAACGCTTGCATAATCAATGAAGCGGCCCCCGATCCACTTCAAGTGTGTCTTCACTTGATCCCAAAAGACGCTGCGACCGTAAGATCAAAGTTGCTTCTCTTCAATTGACCGTCAGCAATTTGGCAAAACAAATTCGAGGCTGAAGACTCGTTACGATCATGACTTTCTCGATTGTCGGAGAGCGAGATTTGCGTTTGGTTGAAGCGCCGACGTCTCCGTTTTCAATCGCTCGTTTCCGCCACGAGAAAAAACGAAGCGCCCCAAAGTAGCCAATTTTACCGCAATTTGAGACGTCGAAACGGAAGTTCGCGGCGTACAGTCGGTTTTGGCTTCATGGGAAAGCCGCTTTCGGTTGATGCAAGAAGTTTCCCGACGATTTGGAATCAACAAGTTTTTTCTTGAGAGAGGAAAGAATAACCGTTGATGTGGTTTGTGTTCGCGCGATTAATCGGCCATGCGCACGCGCCCACATGTTGACAGAAGACATCGAATTCGCGTGTCAATCGGCCGTAATTCCAACGATCGTCGAATTGTGCGCCTAATTTCCGCGTCTAATACGCCAGCTCGTTAGCCAAATTAATTGCCGTAACGTCGAAAGTGCGGACTTGAGGTCGAAATGTTTCCGGGCGAAAGTGAGAGCTTGAAGCTAATGATCGAATACACTCTCGCGTATTCGCAAGGAGATGTACGTGGATAAACATTCGTGCTGATTGAGTCGGAAAGCTGTTGCGAAGAGTTTCGATGTTCAGTTGTCGAGTTGCCGAGAATCGGCAGCCCAAAAACGCTCTTCGTGATGCCAAACAGCAAAAGTAAAACGACGAAATCTCTCAGCATCTAAAAACAGTGAAATCAGAAGGGTTGAAGGGAGAAACTTACTTTTAAACGATATCTTCTGGTCGAGTTCACGACTTCGTCTAATCACATTTCGGTCCCGACAGTGCGAAGAAAATCGACCTTTCCAAAGGAAACCTGTTGAGCAGAAAGACGCGCCAAACGATCAGTCGAGTAATCGTCTTCTTTCGATTGATTCACACGTTCCTCGAAAAATAGAGTTCAACCTCAGTCGGATACAAACAAAAGGATGTTGATAGTTGTGCATTGTTGTCCAATTCATTGGTTTCGTCTTTTGTCGTATCGACTTCGATCAAATCATTCAAACTTTCTGTTGAATCAACGATCATTTGATCTGAAACGAAAAGTTTTTGAAATTTGATTTTACGGGCGTCAATAACAACTATCGTATGTTTTGAGCAGAAAATTCAGTCGCCGGAAGACACCATGAGAATTGCTCTTCGATTGCCGAATGTTTCTTGGGGCACGAAACGAAATAGCCGATCGCGGTAATTTAGCTGGTGGTGTTGACATTGCTACGACTGCACGTGCTTCGGCTCACGTGTGCTGGTGCACAAGGTGTCTGAAGACGCGGTAACCGAATGAAACTTATTATTGACTATAAACCTTAACGTTATAGATTGTTGTAGCTGTGAAGGAAACAAGGAATAGCAGCCGGTTGCCAATTGAAACGTTCGGTTGAGAATCGTAAAATCACGACCATTGAACAAATCTATCTTCACTTGCTTCCATCACAGTTGGTCGTAAACACTTTTTTGCATTTTTTTGTTTCTCTGTCCTTTAGGAATTCGAAATCATCGGCATACTTGTTCCGGGAATGAAAAACGAGCTCTTGAAGAACACTCTAGTTCAGAAACAAACTCGTGCCGGTCAACGTACTTGTTGCAAGACTTCCGTTGCACCAGCAGAAAATCATCATCTGTTCGTTTTTCTTGCCTTTTGATTTCGCGACTTTGTTATAAATAAAAGTATTTAAAGTAAAACAAGTTTATAGTGATGCTAAATTGAATACAATAGATACGATGGTTGTGAACGCTACTTCTGTTAAGCTCTGGCATCACGAATGTCCATTTAGAAGTTCTAACGCGTGCTGCGTAGTCGGTCACCAAGTCTTCCTAATCTTCCAAAGTCAACAAATACGACTTAATATGTTGTATCGCTTCGTGATTTTCGCTTGAGAGCGCAACCCGCAAAAATGATACAACATTAGCTTTGTTAAGATGAACTGCAAAATCCGAATCCTGAAACTTATCGAATGTCGAGTTTGTTTGCGATAGTAAAAACTGACCGGTACTAGATGGACATATTGACGTTCTTCGAGCTCCGTCTGTTGTTGTTGGTTAACACTGATTGTACGTGGAGCTTTGTACAGCACGTATTTGCCGACGAGTTCCGGGAATCCTCCAAGCATCACAGTCAATGCTGTTGATGCCAAGATGGGAGCGAATACACACCAAAGCTTTGTTCGCGCTCTTCTTGGTTCTGGAATTCTGTGATGCCCCAAAAGATGAAGATCTGAAGGATTATGCTCGTCAACCACAGGAACGACTTCCATTCACGCCAAAAAAATTAAATATTTGTCTATTAAACATATCTAATTTCGGTTTATGAAGGCCCTCAAAAGAAGTTGTCAACAAAACTCGACTTTGTTTTCAATCGAAAGTTGACGCGCAGTCAACAGGCGTCGTAAAATGTTCTTTTCGTTGATGTCATTTTAGTTTGAATGCATTCAAGACGGCTGATGGAATGAAGTTCGTGTAAATGGAAGTCGATTGATTGAAGAGATCGTAACTTTGTCTCATTTTTTGGTGGTCATTCTTCCCGTATAAGTTTATTTGTGGAAAAAACGACTATGTACAATAAAAGTCGAAGGTTAATATCGTTGTCGATCTTGCATTTCCATGATATCTTTCGACGTGTTGATGCTCGGCTCTTTTTTCCGTCGAATGCACCACCAATGCAAACGATCCAGAAGCTTGAAGACCAGATATTGAAGACCCAAAAACGCTACAATTGCCATAAGAATCAAAAGTTTCTCCAAGATGCTGAGGATCGTTGCCAACAGATGTTGAATGTGCGAAAGCACAGTGTTTAACGAGTGTTCCTTTCGTTTCTCCGCTAAACCCGAAGGGTCTTCGACGGGTTGTGTCATCGAAAACGAGTCCTCGATTGAATCGGAAACTTGTTGCGAAGAGTTTCGATGTTCAGTTGTCGAGTTGCCGAGAATCGGCAGCCCAAAAACGCTCTTCGTGATGCCAAACAGCAAAAGTAAAACGACGAAATCTCTCAGCATCTAAAAACAGTGAAATCAGAAGGGTTGAAGGGAGAAACTTACTTTTAAACGATATCTTCTGGTCGAGTTCACGACTTCGTCTAATCACATTTCGGTCCCGACAGTGCGAAGAAAATCGACCTTTCCAAAGGAAACCTGTTGAGCAGAAAGACGCGCCAAACGATCAGTCGAGACTGAACACAAGCACTCGAAATGAGAAATCAAAGTCGCCTTTTTTCGAAGTGCGCAGCTGCAAAAATTGAACCTTGAGCGTCGACGAGCTCGCTTCCTTGAGTTTCGCGGTCATTATGTTCAAAAATTTATTGTATGTGCATTTGGGGTTGAGCAATTAATATCGTTTCTAATGAGAGGGTGGTTAAGTCCACTCGAAATCGGAGATCACTGCGAAATGATCGGTGGGCCAAATATTGTCGTCCGGTTTGGCCGGTTGTGGAACGTATTGATCGGCATAAACCCGCGAATCCCGAACTTTCAACATCGGTGAACGATAGAAAATGAAATCAATTCGATCCTGCGGCTCCGGAATGCTGTAGTTCCACTCGGAAGTGTACGCCGTTTGGACCGTCGACCAAGTGATTCCTGGAACAAAAACCACTAAAATTGTTAATGTGATTATTTTACCGGGATTGGCGACTGGATCAGGAAATTTCTCGCGATATGAATCGACCATTCCCGCTTTGCTTTGAAGCAAATAAGTGGCCGGCCACTTGTAGACCCAGCCAAAATGTTTGTTCCTAAAATGATTTTAATGAATTTGAAGTTACTACTCACTTTGTTTCTTCAGTCCAATCCAAATGACTTGGTGAATTGAAGTCGCCGAGAACGAAAAGCGGAATGAGATTACTGACCGAGTTCCACAACTGGAACGTGTGATCATTGAGCAGTGTCACCATGTTGTTGTAACGACCTAAAACAAAAGATTGTAACATGCATTTCGATTTAGTCGAACTCCAAGACCCGTAGCTTTCTCCCACGTCAAACACCGAAACGTTCGTAACCAAGCGATTAAAGCTCAAGTAAGGTCCGTAAGATAAATAAGCAAGATGCATAGAATAGACGTGAATTGGAGTGGTACCGTTGATTAAAATTCGAGTGCCAGTTCCTGCTCCGGCTGAACGAATGTTCTTTAAAAACTCGTACACTCGTGGCTACCTTTATAAGTTGCGGATTGAACGATCGGATGTCTGCTGATGATCGCACCATCAGCTTTCGTACTAGCAACTTGCCATTGCGGTTTCAAAACTTGCATCAAGGTATCAAGGTTTTGGCGTTGACTCAACTCCTACAATTACTTTCAAGCACTCTTGTATTGAGGTCTCTCAAACTCACTTGAATTGCAATGACATCGGGATTGATTTTTGTGATCTGATCGGCGATCTTCTGCACTCCGTTCTTTACTTTGCTCCCCGTAACCCACGTGTTCATTGTCATCATTTTCAGTATTCCAAATGAAGGGACGTTCACGTTCTTCAGATCGATCTTCTCATCCCACCAGTCCGTTTGTTTGCCGGGCGTTCGATTGTCGATTCGAGGAGCTGCATTGACGATGTCGACAATCAAAAGAAGTGAAACGAATAAGAATGCGCGATTGAAGTGGTGATTCATAAGGTTCTCTGAAGAATGAATGTCAGTTCTTAACACATGAAACGGATCATGACACGTAATCACAAATTGAATTGGAAGTATACAAGACTATGTAAATCAACTTTTGTGAAGATACAGATTGAACGTCAAAGCTTCTTTTAAATACCCGTGCTTTATTTGACAAACACAAGGAAGAACGGTATCCAATCGCGTGCGTCCGATGAAGCACAAAAGAAGGGTGTGGACGACCGGTACAAAAATAACTTTGATATGAACAAAAAATAGACGTTTTACGAGACAACCAAGTGGACTCCTGTTAGTCTTCTGCCAATCAGATTGAAGAATGGACAAAGCGCTGAAAGAGTTTGAATAAGCCTTAGGTTTGGTTGTATCCATCAATTTCAATGGACGAAGATGCCAATCAAAAGCCGCAAAACGAAACCTGCGTTCCGAAAGCGATTGAAAGATCAAATTTCGAGCTTTGAAGCTCAATGGCCGCGAGTTTCGTTTCTCAAGTGTTCGAAAAGAACAATGGAAATTTAGGAGCCTCGACAATCAATGATAAGAAACTGATGATCAGAACCAAAAGGAAGATTCCATTTGGGCTTTTCAAACAATCGATTGCAAACGTGGTTCTCTAAATGGACAAGAGTAATTCGATACGTGAAGGTGATTTCCTTCTTTTTCACTGACAAAACATCATAAATACTCGTCATTGGGTTGTCATTCGACGATCGTTTTTCGAGAGCAATCGCAAAAACAAGGTGGTCAATTGAACCGTTTTGTTGAAACGGACAAAACCAATCAGTTCAATCGGTTTGCATGAAATCTTTTCAATCACTCAGTTGTTTCCACAGCAAATCCACCTGTTTGTCGAAAGAGTTCATTTTTCTTCGATTATCTGAATACAATTTCATAAACCAAAGTAAAGAATCTTTAATTCATTTAGTTTAATCATCACTAAAACAGACATGATCCAATTTAACGTCTGTCGAACTTGTAGGCACTTCATCGATGATTTGTTCTCGCAACGCCAACGCCACTTTCCTTGGCATTTTCCCGAAGAGCTGTTGATGTTCAGTCAGAAACTTATCGTAGAATGCCATTCCATGACCGCAACGATTACCATCGACAGAAAACGCAACACCGGGCATTAGGACCAAATCAATGGCACCTAAACCATTTAGAATAGTCTGAATCCAAATTGCCGACTCACCAAAGTCCTGATAAAAGGTTCGATTTTCGGCCGACTCGAACTGACGAATTCCCCACAACGAAGGTTGTAGTATGTCAAATTCTTCGGTGCTGTTCATTTTAATCATCTGCATCTTCGGGTTCCCCTTTTCGAATCTAAACCAATGACATATACGACATAGAACAAAGCAAACAATACCGTGGAATAAAAACCGTTTTTCCGTCATCGAAAGCTCTTCGAATCAAACGATCAGTCTCGATTTCACCCGCTGTTGACACGTAAATCGAAATCACGTTTGCGTCTTTGTACCATTTGCTGTCAAGAATCTAAAGAAAAATATGTGTAAGAAGTTGGAATCAACAAACCTTCTTCTCGACCTTCTCACTTTGCCGACGTACTTCTTCTTTAGACACTTTTTCGAGAATCGAAGCGATTTCACGGCGAAGTTTCTTTTTCTGCGCTTTGAGTTCATCAGCCATCGAAGAGTCTACGATCAGAGCTTCTAGAAGAATGGTTAGACTGTTGAAAAGCAACGACTATTTAAAGTAATCGGTCAACAACAACACGTGTGGAAGGAGTGGTTTAAGGTCGAATTGCACGCATCGATGATCGTCTTTTCGATGCAACAAATTACACAGCACCCACGTTCTTTGCGCCGAAATCAACAGCTTTCGCTCAAATTGATAGCAGACATGTGGACAGAAGAGGAAAGTGACGTAATGAGATCAGAAACCGAATGAAAGTACCGTAACATCGACGTTCGTTTATTCCAATGGAACGACTTTTAAACGTCATTTTCGATGGAAATTCAAACACAACTTGTAGTCAAAACGTATTGGTTAATGCCTGAGCTTTGTGTTCAACTCACAAGTTTGTTGGAACGATCGAAATTGAAAGCGAATCGCCGCAAAATGACACTCAATCGACCTAATTAACCGGAAGGAGATTTCGCGCATTGTCGTCTTTCAATTCGTAACTCAACAGTCGAGGGAGTTCTTTGCGACAACGTTATTTCGACGGCACTTTGATTCGCCAAATAGAAAACTCACTGGACGATAGGACAACGTTTGAATACTGATGATTCGAAGACAAACTGTCGACGTTCTTTTCAGTCTGTTGTTTACGAAGATTGGTGAGTTGAGAGGAAACAAGGGACTCAAAACCTTCACTTACAGGACTTGTAATCGCCCAGGTTCGTATTTCGAGTGATCTGAATTGCGACTTCAGTGAAAGCTGCCGATGGCACAACGCAACCGGACTACCGGATATGTTGGGTTGGGCGCATACGAATGACATTATGCCCGATAGTCGTTTTCCTATTGGACTACCGGATAAAGGTTAGTTGAAGATATGAAAAGTCAGTTTGTCGCAGGAAACGATTTCATTTACACCTATGCACCGCCCGGAATGCATCAAATCGAACTGATCAGCGACATTGTGTCTTGTCAATTGGGTGGTGCGAAATTATCATTCTGGTACTTCTACAGCGGTCCACATGCACGCTTAGATGTCTGCACTCGATGGCCGCCGGGCACGTTGGATCAATCGAAATATCATTGTTTTGAAGCCACATCGAGCACCAGCCGAGCTCAGCAATGGGCATTAGCTTCAGTTAGTTCGATCATATAAAAAAACACATCTGAACTTAAAGGTCGAATTGCCTCCAATGTCTCAATCGATGGAATTCATACTACGTGCAACATTTGAAGCGCCAAACGACATTGTGGCATTAGACGATATAAAATACGAGGCCATTTTGTGCGGTAATCAAATTTTTGTAATTCTAATCAAATTTTCCAGAAAGTACCCATCGATCGGGATCTACAGCTACCGGAGCTGGTGGAGAGATAAATGACGAAGAAAATTCAGTAGATCGACAAACTGGTTCTCGAGTACGTCAACTGCCGAGTTTAGGAGTTCCATTGGATTCGTCGCACGAAGTCGTTGATATTGCCGATTCAGATTCCAATGCCGACTTAGTCGAAGGTGGTGTGTCTGCACCACCTTCACCGTTCAGTGGAAAATCATTCGAACAAATCGACTCGGAATCTCGACAATCCGAAGGCGCCCGACGACACCAACCGGCCACCGAACACTCGAATTGTAACGTCGATTGTGACTTCGATTTAAATGTAAGTACCGTTAAACGATTCAACAAACGTTCCTTCTCAGAGTTTCTGTCGTTTAGTTTCGCCAAACGCCACCACCGACGACCCGAACGTACAACCGTGGATTATGAGCAAAAGTGCGATGTGGAATCCGGTCACTGGAATCGAATCGGACGTCTCCGGCAGTAAGTTTTAATAGCAGTTAATTTAAAAGACCATGTTTAGAAGGATCGTTTGCATCCACGGTTCAAGATGCAAATCGATCTCAACGTTTTGTTCTGATGAGTAGCGAATTCTCACTTATTGAGCCTTCGACTCTACAGTTCAGTTACTACATGGCTGTAGGTTTTCGACAAAAAACACAAACTAACATGCTCCTAGGGTGTGAGAGGAAGATTGAGAGTGTGCACCGACTATCCGCAAATGAACGATTGTCCATTTCAAGAAGACGGAGCCGAAATGTCTGCCGATTGGCGAGAGTGGCGGACGGCAATGATCAAACTACGCCAAGGCAAAAACAATGTAACCCGTTCAGTCTAGAAAGTCTAATTGAGACCTTTAGATCTACTTTGTTGCGGACTTGCTCTCCAAAAACTATGTGATCGGTTTGGACGACATTCGAGTTTTAGACAAATACGCTCGTCTACCGGCGATCTGTGATCAAAAGAGTGGAAATCGTGGATCCGATGACTATTTTCTGTGATTCATGGCGTTTAATACGACAATTGAAGATCATTTATCTTTAGAAAAAAATAAGTTCCAACAAACAATCGAAATTACTGTTATGGTAATAGAATTAACGGAATATAAATTATCGCCGTACTTTTTGCATATTGTTTTGAATGGCCGATAAACGTCGTTTGATTTCACCGTCCGGAAAGGTAGACAAATCGTAGTAGTTCGGAGCGATCTAAACTTTTAAAGTCTGCGATTTCCCTTTCGGATTAACTCACTTGAAGAAGCCATTCGGGTCGTATGTCAGTTACAGTGCGAATGTAGTTCTTGGAAGTGAGAACAAACTCGTTGTAAAGAACCCATTCCGGTTTGTGTGTGAGCACAGTGGATGGATGAAGACTCACGAGTTGATTGTCTTTAACCGTCACGTAGTTTCCATTTCGTTCCATATGAGCGATCTAAGCAGCAATGAAGTCTCCTATGCAACTCTCGACTAACCTGCATGAAGAAACCGGCCAATAGAGCTTTTCGAATGTTAATGTAGTAGTCGCGAGAGTTGAAGTTGGTTGACACGCGTTTCAAGTTGAATTTGTCCATTAAACGTGCCAATTGCATTCGAACATTGTCGGCGTTCTTCAAGGCACGATAATTGACGAAATTGTCGTAACACCATTTGGTATCTTCTTTGTCTGAAAGAAGCAAATACGCAAAGACTTAAATAACCAGACTTACTTTGCTTGAACGCGTGATACACGTTCAACAACGTTAAATGATCGCCATCGACGTGTGCGAACCGCGCCTTCGCATCGTCGGCTTCTCGTTTACATTCTTGTGGCCGAACGAAACATTGTGGAACGGACAACATTGCGGTAATCGAAAGAAGTTCGTTTGAACAATTCAAATCCGTGGATGCAATCAACATTTTTGCCAACTGTGGATCCAGCGGAAACTCAGCCATCAATGAGCCCAATTCGGTGAGATCGCCATTATCGTCGATGGCAGCCAAATAATTCAGCAACTCCAAAGCTCTCATCAGTGTTTCGGGTGCTGGCGGATCCATAAAATCGAAATGAACCAAATCGTCGATTCCCAACTTCTTTAATTGAAGAACAACGGTGCCCAGATTGGATCTACAAATACATCGATTGAAGAAGCCTACTTCTTTGTTAACTGACCGTAGAATCTCCGGGTATGTTTGATCCTGCATTTCGGTTTTGTAGGCTTTTTCCGTGTACAATCGGAAACATTTTCCGGCGCGTGTTCGACCCGCTCGCCCGGCACGTTGCATTGCCGAAGCTCTGAAACATTCGAGTGGTCCAACCCAATTGTTAACTTTCCACTTACTTCGAAATCGGACAAACCAAAAGCGATTCCACACGAATACGTGGATTATAAACCTTTTGCTTCGAAAATCCGGGATCAATAACGAACACGATTCCGTCGATTGTCAATGAGGTCTCAGCGATGTTCGTCGAGATGACACACTTTCTTCCAATAGCACCATTCGATTTGTTCGGCGGTGCCGGATCGAAGATGCGTTGTTGTTGATTGGGTGGAAGTGTCGAGTACAAAGGAATGCAATTCAAGTTTCCGGCATCTGGTCCAACATTTGTTATCTCTTTGTTCAAACGCTTACAAGCGTCTTCGATTTCCTCTTGACCCGTCAGAAACAAGAGAATATCCCCGGCAATCTCTTCACACAAATGAATCTGCATTACAGTTCGAACGGCCGCCTCCAAATAGTCGCGTTCAGCTTCCGGTGTGTACTAAAACAAAACTATTAGTTCGCGTTTAATCCTCGAGTTTTTACAAAGATTTCGACCGGGAACGTACGACCCGGAACGCTCATCAATGGACAATTGTCGAAGTAGTTTTGGAATTTTCCGGCATCCAAAGTCGCACTCATGATAACGATCTTAATGTCCGAGCGATTTTTGACCACTTCCTAAAGTCGTTCAGTTTTAACAAAAAAAACTGCAACATACCTTCAATAGACCCATTAGAATATCGGTTGAAAGGGTACGTTCGTGGGCTTCGTCCAAAATCAACACTCCGTAGTTTTCCAGAAGTGGTGAATTCATCGCCTCACGCAACAACATACCATCGGTGAGGTATCTAAAAAGCGATCAAATGAAGACCTTTCAACAACTCACTTCAACATCGTTTTCTCGCTCACACAATCTTCGAAACGAATCGAATAACCGACCTCCGAACCCAACTGAAAATGTTTTCTGATGTAAAAACGAATCGAAATGTCGAACTTACTGAGACGTCCATCTCTTCGGCTACACGCGTGGCAACAGACATCGCAGCAACTCGTCGTGGTTGTGTACAACCGACCATCATCTTTTGTCCTTGTTTCGAACGATGTTTGATGTACTCCGTACACCACTGAGGAATCTGAGTTGTTTTGCCTTAAAAAATCGAATTGATACCAGAAAAGAGTATACAAACCTGATCCCGTTTCACCAACCAACGTGATGCATTGATTAGCATTCAAAAACTCCATGAACTTCTCGCGATAATCCCAAACTGGCAATCGCATTCGCTGGTCGAGAATTTGGTGGTAACGAGCCGAATAGACGTTTCCGTTGTACGGATTCAGAACCGTTCGCGTCATTTTCGATGTTTCGCGCAACAATGTCGATGGCGGCAAAGTGGAAGTGAGATCGGCAATCGAACTCGACGCTTTGGGTTTTACCCCCGTTTCCGACGATTTCAAGGCTACTGGTGCAGGAGTGTCAAAGCCGGCTTCCGCAACATTCGACGCCACGGGAGTATTGTTGACCGGCGATCGTGATCGACTTCTTCTGAAAAAAACAGAATCTGTAAACCCAAAGTTTAGTCACGCTAATGCACCTCTTCGAATGACTACTTTCGTCCTTGTCGAAGCGGCTGAAGCGCGAAGCTCGTCCGCCGGTGTCAACTCGATGTCGTGATGACATGTTGCAACTAAACCAATAGTATTTGAAGTTAAATACGAGAGTTTGACGAACAAAACGCGTCGAATGCAAAGCCGCCGAGACGACGAAATCGACCAACGAACTTTGCTCTCCTATTGATTTTGGTTTGTGCAGCGAAGTGTGGCCCAGAAAGTAATGTTATGTTTAAGCTGTTGTTCATCATCCTATTCTCAAGGAACATGTTCGATGATTGATGTGTTCGAACTAAGTATTCAAACTTTGTTTCATAAGACTTTTATTTAGTTCATTTAACACCAATTAATACAGAGTTTGTATTGTCAAACACGTTCGATAAACACAAATGATATTCCATAGACAAAAAAGGTTATCAATAAAAGCAACCGGGAATTGAAAATAAAGCCCATTGTCTAAGTACAAAAGAGAATGAATACGAAGAAGTCCATTTGATCCACGTTGAAATCAACGGCCGTAACTCGGGACGTGACCGTTCGACATACGAGTCAGTGACTTTCGTTTCGCTTGTGCCTGATAGCCGGCTTTCATCGAATCGACCTGAAAACGAAACAGAATCGTTGATCGCGGATATGCGAACATACCAAGAAAGATGTCAATGCAATATAGGCCTTGAAAGCTTCACGCTTGCCACGAATGGCGTCGGCTTTGGAAATCGACTCGGTCAAACAAACTCCCAAATCATCCCAAATTCCACTGGCAGCCGGACCAATGATTGTGAAATGAGTTTCTCCGATAGCAATACAACGATCCTAAAAACGTTTTTGTCGACGTTACAAACACAACGACCAACCTGTGAAGTTTTGCATGGTGAATTCATTTCTTGAAGACACAAATCGAAGAGTTCGATTACGAGTTTGATATGTTCTTTTATATCAAAACACTTGTTAGCCGAGAAGCCGCCGACGATGCTCGTTTTCTGGAAAAGTTCCTTGACTTTCGGACATTTTTGGCTAAGCTCTCTGCAAACAGAAAGATTGTTCAACGAATCAATGTATTCTAATCACCTAAAGACTCCACTAAAAACACTAGATTTGACTCTCGGCCATGTCTGTGATAGCATTAATGCTTGATAGCTAAAGCAAACAATTGCAATCACACGTTGAGTTGTTAACATACCTTGTCAGCTTTAAATGTTCCTGCAAACTCAAACCAAAATCGCCGGTCTCGGTGAAGTCCCGAGCAGCCTTGTTGATCCGAGATCGACTTATTTCAACCATACCGTTTGTCATTGTGTTCGTCGTGTTACTGCCGCTCGTCGACGACGAAAACGACGGACCGCTGGGCGGGATGCCGGCGAGTGAGAGTTTCGCGAATGAGATCCCGCCCCTTTCGTTGACTCCACCTGCTGCGGTGGTTCGCATTCGTTGTTGTTGTGATTCGTCCACACTCATTCGTCGTCTATATCCGCCGCCAATCAACGGATCGCGTTGTTGCTGTTGAAAGTGTTGATAACTATTGCAAAACGCCAACAACGGCGATTGTTTCTCTTCACGCCAATCCGATGGTTGCGAATCGCGAATGCTCGTAACCGAAAAACTGGCACGACCACGTGTCGGTGCTCCAGACAACAAACTCGACGACGAGCTGGGAGTTATGAACGGCTTGGATGTTAGCGACGAAACCGAGTGCTTGGGGGTACAACTTTTTCGTCGTTGAGCTAACGGTACTTCGATACTGTCGCTGGAATTGCGATGCGGATGATGACCCTCGGATTGTTTTCGTTGCGGTGTACTCGAACGGCCACCTTCTTTCTGCGACTTATGACCGTACTGATGGCTCTGAAAGAAGCAAATGACTCAGCTCAAAGATTACGGTCAAATAGTCTGTTTACGACTGTAACCTGGACTTCCCGGGATAATCTCGTTGAAAAGAAGACCTTTCAAATATGTGAAATACATGAAAGTCAAAGGGTGAAGGAAGTCATAATTGGTCAAATACACGAAATTTAACTAGGAAGGGTTTCTGACCGAAAAAACAAGCAACAGACGAAGTGATTCGACATCGAATGTCGACAATCACTGAGCTCAGATGTCTTCGAGCTCTTCCATCAACAACCATTTTGTACGAAACTGCAAAAAGAAACTAATTTGAAGAGCAAATACAGTTTCAGAGAACACAAATTTTGTTTACGTCATCCAATTAACAGTAGGCTCGAAGCAATTTCTCAAAAATAATCTCAGCAATTAATTTGCAATAATCCGTCGTAAATCTTCGTAGTTCGTCGAACACCCGATTTGGCAATTCGGTTCGTTAATCCAAACCAAAAGATATGAGAAATTGAAAATAACTTTCGAATATTTGGATTGATATCAAGAAACGTTCGAAGGTTAACACAGAAATCGACGAGCTCAATGAAGCAACTTGAGACAACAAACGAACATTCGTTCGGTTTGCAGGCTACAAAATCGAAGGTCGATAAAAGTCCAGAGGTCGAATGCAATTGGAGACTTCAGTGAACTATATCAACGACATTTCATGACTAACAAGTGTATTGTTAAAAGCATCGATGAACCTTTAACGTCTCTTGTGATACACGTGAATTAATGCTCATTCAACTTTCATCTTCAACCATAACTTCTGCAAACGCCGTCATCATGACGTCGAATGAGCTCATCGAGAGTGTTCGTGCGAATACGCGACGTAAAAAGTTTCAGAACAACCAATGACTTTAAAGACGTTTGGATTGTCTTCGTGGTCAATTTTATGCTTCCCGGTTGTTATTAATTTCATGAGTGTCTTTTGGTTTTCACTCATGACACGAACTTTGTCAGCTGACTGAGTTGTAGATTGTTGTTTTGAACTTCCGCTCTCTAATTGGCTTTGATTTCCACAAAACCTGAACTGTTAATTGAATGGCAACAAAAAAAGCGATAGAACACGTGAGTGGATGGACGGAACTCTGAAACGCAAAACCAACAATCAGTTAGTGTTTGAAGTTACGTGTTTAAACCAATAGTCTTCAAATACAAATAAAACGAGTATTGTAGGATTGAATTACGCAATTCAGACGACCACCTACAAAGTGATATCAAGTCAGAGGTGTTGAACGAATGAAAACAAAGTACCGGGTCCAAAAGTCTCGCTCGTCACTGGAAGGGAAATCTTCGAAAATTCGACGCATACAAACGACCAACTTCTCGCTTTGTCGTTCAAGGTTCGAACCAAATCGAACGAATTGAATTTCCGTTCATGGCGGATCTCGTCTTCTGCAGAATTTCACATTCGCGATTTCAGCGCCCTTCAACCCAACGGTTGAAAGCAGAACAACTCGCATGAAATAAGATGACGTGACGATAGGACCCGGAAGAACTATTTTAACGAAGAACTCGACTTCCTATTTTCACTCTCCAATCACACACGAATACCAAATGAATGGATTAGGATTTGCATGCGATCGCTCTTTGACTAATTCCACAAACATAGTGCCGTAGCAAATCGTTAAACTTTCGATTTGGAATAGCAAATTGGTTGTCTACTTCAAATCGAAGATAACAGAATCTGAAGGCAAAACAATTGAGATGACGTTCCAGCGGGATAAGCACAAGACGACGACCGCAGCTGTTCGTTAACAACATTCGGTCGTAGAGAGAGGGTTGAAAGAGCGAATTAGTCCCGTGCAAATTCAATTATCAGATCCATGTGATTGAGACCACAGGATCGCGTGCAACTGCAAGAACAACCACAGGCTTTTTGCATCCAAGGGTTATTCATTAAGAATTTAAAGAAGACGCAAACCCTTTTACTGTAGAACAAACTGAAGGATGTGGTTTTGGTTGCAAAAACGTTTACAATTTTTGTTTCCACGAATTGAATTGGAAATTTAAACGTTCGGAAAATTCGCGAGCCGCCAACCTCTCCAAAGTTTAACGGTCATCGATAGTCACACCAACGACGGGAACCTCGGCCTCCCTCCCCTAGGTCAACATCGTTAAACAACAAGTGATGAAGATGTTTGTGAAGAAGGTTTTTGACTTGACGATTGTTTTTCGGCGCAGTCAATCGGCTCGAAATTGTGTGGTTTCCTGATTCTCAAGCGGAAATTGACTTCAACTTCCGAAGGTTCGTGAAAGAGCCAACGTTCACGGCAATCGGCACAATAACAAGTGCCTCTGAATACTTTTGTTGACCATTCCAGCAACAACTATGTCGTTGGAGGTCTTCATCGTCACTTCTTCTCGATTTCGCTTTTTCAATGGACGTCTTGTGTTGGAACGCACGACTTTCGTGATGTTAAAACGTTGGGATCGAATTTCACGCAAACACTCGAAGTGACAATTCTAACGCTTCGATGGTTGAGGGGTTAGATTCGTGAGAAAGTTTGATTATAAAATGCGTGACATTAAACAAACTTGAGCCTTTGAATTCAACCGACCTTCTTCGAGGAGCAAACTTCAACGAATATACAGGACTGTCGACGAAAACACGAACGTATGTTCGAAGTTATTTCCTTCTCGAATCCGTGTCGTTCCGACAACAAGAAGTATAAACAATCATAAACCACCTATAAGAATGCGGTCGCCTACAAACTCTTAGTTACGATGACAAATCGGTCTGAGGAAAATGGACGAGACGATCAGATTCGTTGAATTTGAGACCAAAAACGTTAGCATGTAGTCGATTCGGTCGGAATGGTTGTCGAATCAAACAAATCAAATGACTTCGAACAACAAAAGAACGGAAGTCGAAGCGATGCGAACGGTTTCGACTGCGTGGGTTTGCAAATCGCTGCATTGTGCTTCCCATTTCAATTCCCAAATGTCATCAGCACGTTGGTCGTTCAGCTCGTAACTTCCGAAGCGCAAACAACAATTGGTGGCTTCGTAGAAGTTTTCGTTCGACGATTTCAAATACGTTTCATAGTAAAAACGAGTCCCGAAACTCTCCGACGCTATTCGCTTTCAACGAACGACATTTAAAGTTTTCGCTATCAACTTTGGGTGTCACCTTTAGCTGCGGTCAACGAAGAAATCTCCGTCACTCCTCGCCATTCTTTTCGAGACAATACAATAGTTCACGGACGAATTGCTGATGAAATGACAGAAATCCGAAACCCACAATGAGCTTGTGAATATGACGAATCAATGCATTTGCAAGTTTGTTTCGATTTGATTGCACTTATGAGCAATGAGCTCTTCCAACTACAATTCATCATTCAATGTCTACTGCACGACAAAGAGCAACAATGCCTTCGAGCCAAACATACAACTTAACATCGTAATGGCCTGAAGCAAAAGCGTGTACTATTCGATAAGACGGAAGTAGCGTGTCGGGTTTTGTCTGCAATGTGCGTAAACTCGAAAGCATCTTCCTTGCTACTTAAGCAAATAGATTTAATCGAAATGCAAGAGTTGAAAACACAACTCTGTAATTCCAACTTTGGCTCAAACATGTGATGCAATCAGGTTCTGGGAAATCGAGAAGATGCAAACAAACATAAAAAGTTGCTGAAGTCTTCTGGATACAATATCGGAAATGGCTTCATTTAGCAGAAAACTGATTAGTAGAAGGAAATAAACTTCCGAATTCCTCAACAGACGCAGAGAAGTGGTTGCAATTTTGTTTGTGTAACTGAAAACAATGGAGCTTGAGGACCGTAATCCATCTGTAGTTTCAGCATCCAGTCAAAACTAAGGGTTGAAGTGGAAACAAACACAATTAAAAGTTTGCTTGCAAAGTTAATTGGCCAAGAAACTGAACGCCAATTAGGTTGCGTCGTGCATTTGGAGTTCGATATTCGGGCGGATTTCTTAATCGAATATGAAAGCGACTGAAATACGAAACTCAAACAACATGCCGGAATGCGATTGTAAATGCGGACGTTCAAAACGATTTCATACGAGAGTAACATTTCAACAGGAAAACGTAGTTGACATCATAAATATTTGGCGTCGAATTGTTGAACTCAAGTTTGTTGTGCTCACCCAAAAAGATTCAAAGCGAAGAAATTGTAGGGAGCGAAGAAAACTTACTTGTCGTTGGTCGAATGATCGTCGCGGAACCGGTCGATTGGTCGCATCGAAGGATTCGGCGTCACGGGTTGGCATACTCGAGACCGAATGTTTGGTGCCTACGCTCACAGACTGATCGTTGCCCATTGAAATGATCAGAACCACCCCACTCGTTATCGCTCTATGAGTTTTTTTTGGCAACGATCTAAAATTACAAGTGGTTCTTAATTGACCAAGAATGTGAATCACGTATCGGGACGATAACAAAAGAAAAGGAACGTGATTGAGTTATCTGTTCGTGTTTTCAATAAACGTCTGCGAAAAACCACTTCAATGAATAGACGCAGAAATTAACGAGTGATGTCAGAACCAACGTTCCCAAATCGGAACATCGAAATCGGTTGAGTAAACCCAATGGTTCTGCCAAACTTCTTATTCGGTCACTGGAATTTATTTTTGAATTCCCTGTTCTATTTCAACATCCGAGCAACAGGTACATCGTTCCGGACCCGGTTTTCTCCCTTAACTCCACGATTTTAGACCAATGGAACTCGTGGGCCGGAAACACGCAATAAAAACAATCGGGCCTTAAGTCGAGAGCTTTTTCCTTTTCAATTCTACGACGACAAGGTTTCGGGGTGTTCGGTTGATTAATTATGAACATGAGCACGAAGGTTGGTGTTTTTTGCAAAAAACGTGTTGAAAATTAAGCAGTGTCTTTACTGCCCTGAATGAAAAGACAGCTAATTATGTAGTCGGGTTTCCATTTTTAACTTCTTTTCGACCAACAAGAAATTGACGTTCCATTGCCGCGACGGGTGTTCTCGGCATCAGAACTTTTGTCGAGACCTTCAATAACACGGATGTTGATGCACGAGGAAAAACGGTTCGTTTGAAATGAAATCACTACTCCTTTTGTCGTCGTCGTCCAGTCGGATGTTGGCAATTGGATAAGACCGAAGACGCTTCGCTTTTAAACCGAAACGTGATTCTCGTTTGGGTTTCAATCGGACAATTGGGCTTTGTCCAAAAATAACGAATTCGCTCGGGCTTAGAACGTGTTTTTGGCATCGTGTTATTTGCATGAGAAACGAGTTGTTTGTCTTGGAGAAAATTGGCCGAATCCGCTGCTTCGGTTTGTCTTCCACAAGCTCTCAACCGTCGAAGAAGATGTCGAAGGATCGATGCGAAAAAGTTCGAAACAAGAGAAAAAGTTTCGTTCAATCGAACGTCGAGAAGACGACCAACAAAAACGTCGCAGTGACTTAGCGAAATGAATGAATATAATCGCTTATAATGCCGATCACCAAACACATGATCCTCTCTGTAAGTCTTCGTTGTACAAAACATTAAACATTAAACCAACTAGTAACACCCATCTTTCAGTTATCTTTTTGAAATGTAGAGGAAACTTCACGGACGGACGAACCGCAGCGAAAGTTCATTAGCTGTTTGATGTATTGGACAGCGCTTCAATTTGTCGAATTAACCTTCTCCATTAATGGGCTTATTAACTTTAAGAGCATATGTTTGCTCTTCAATTTTATTTCTGGATCACATCATTCGCATAAGCCCAACGTCAAACTCGTCATCTCTAACGACCATGTGGGAATTGGACTCAAAATAAACATAAAGAATCACCACCACGGCGCCATTTCGCCTTGGCAGCAGAATTAGACGTAAATGAGAAAAGAAGACGGCGCACAACTCAGATTGACATTTTTTAGGCTCGAAGATTTAAAAACGGAAATAAAAGTACGAAACAACAGTCAACTGGTGATATCGACCCGAAAGGACAGTCGACTTCTAAGTCAATTGATGCTGGTCGTTCGAGTTAATCGACCAAAAAGCGCAATTCAATGAACGACGAGCTCATATAATCGAAAGTTTTGTGACAGCAACAAATTTGAAAAGTCAAATGAGTTTAGGGAGAGGATGACTTGGGGCTCTTCAACAACCAAATCGTGAACTTACTTTCGAGTTGATAGATGGTGAACAGTCGTTTCAACTTCGATTGTAGCCACTGCACGTGAATGCGACAAAATAGAAACAATAATCTTTTCTTCTACTGAACGTCAAATAAAAGACCTTAAATCGGCAACAATAAAAATACTTCCGCTGCGGCACAATCGACTTGAAATGTGATTAATAGGTCTTTTGTCGAGAGTTTTTTCTTAACACGCACAATAATCCACGATATATTTTCAAGTCGAAATCAAATGTGAAGTCGATCTTCGGGTACGTCGTGAGTTGCGACATTCTTCAAATCTACATTCCAAGTCCAAAAATGACAAATCTGATTACTCCGAATGGCGGTGGGTGTGCCAGCAGAAATGAGCGTAAAATTGGGTTAAATCATGTGTTCCGTTGGAATGTTTCTTCGATACGATTTCGAACGTTGGCGAAGACAAAGTGTTGCAAGAACTCGTTTAGCTCATAATGATGTTATGATTTGGATAAACAACTGCCGATAAAGAACGTCACTGATATATGAAGACACTTCGAAACTTCAAGGGTAGTTCTTTTCTTCGTAGTTCATTGAAACAATTCTGTTTTTGGACGACAAAGGAACATATCAAAAGGTCAACTCAGATTTAATCTCAACCTACTATTGTTCGCCTACAAGTGTTTTGTTGAATGTCTAGAAAACATGCTTGAAGGTTAATCCTTTTGGGCTCAAAACAGCCTAGAACGGAAATACAACTCAGAATCCATCTGATTAGTCGTGTTGGCAGTGTTTGTCATTTGTACTAATCCACAGTTTCCGTTGCACAATCAAACTTTCTATTCGACTTTGTGCTATTTGAAGAAGATAGCAATGTCAAAACTGTTGTTTGCAACAGATTGTCGATCATAAGCTTTGGCGTTCGAACAACAACGCTAATCCAATGGTTATTGTTATTAATTGCGTGCATATGGACCAAAACATAACATCGAATTAGCGAGAACAAACGTCAAATTAGTTTGCAATTAAACCGAAATTTTCAACACAAAGTCTAGGGTTAACAGTTGTTTTTATTGTTGCAAAGACTGACCACGAGCTCGCGATCTACTTGTCATTCGATATCGTTTCTGTGTTTCCACTGACCTGATCGCAAGATTCGTCAGAACGGAAATACGAAGAGGTTTTTGTGTTGAGCGTTGAATTCGATTGGACGATTCACAGCTCAGCTTTTCTATGTACAATTCAACTCTACGCTTGTTTATATTGATCTCTTGGTTATTGATTGGGTGTAACGAAGCGACGAATTGCACGAAGTTTGTCGATTGCAAGAGTTGTACTCATGGTGGTGACATTCTTTTACCATGCGTTTGGTGTACGCATCGACACAAATGTGGAAACGCGTTGGAGATGGCCGGATCGACGGAGAAAACACGCATCACTTTGCCGTACGATTGTCCCGTGCCACCAGCTGCTAAACATCTTTACACCGATTATTTTGCCCGTACACGTGCCTTACCATTCATTGCCGCTGCAAACTCTCGAAACATGAAAGAGGTCGGTTGAGCATGGAACCTGAAGGATTTCCTGTTTGCAGTTGAAGGAATGTCTGAAGACTCACTTCTATAATATTCGAATTCTCGAACAGATAAAAGTACCATGTGATTCAACATTGGTAAGTCGAGAGCATCAATCATTAACAGTTCTCATCAGAATGAATGTATGGTATATGTTGCATATAATCCCACCGACTCAGCGATAGTGATCGCGTTTCGTTCCACAAACTCAGCTGCCCAGGTCAATTTTAAATGTTGAAAAAGAAACCAAATTGTTGCAGTTGTTGGTTGAAGTCGTGGACTTTATGCTTCAAACACAAAACGATTTTCAACCGGTTGGAGGTTCAGTAATCTCTTACTTCTACCACTCGTTCTTCGCATTGTGGAACGGCGGTTTGGAGAATCGACTGCGTTCGGCAATTCAACAGTTTCCAAAATCCGAAGTTTGGGTTTGTTCTCTTGTTGTACATAACTATAATGGACTTTTTTTATGTCTTCGGTCATTCGTTAGGAGGCTCTCTGGCTTCATTAGCTGCCGCTTGGATTTCACGAATGGGCATAGTGCATCAAGATCAACTGAAATTCGTGAGTTTTGGACAACCACGAACCGGAAACACAGAGTTTGCTCGGGCCTTCGACTCTTTAGTGCCGTTCAAGTATCGTGTTATTCACAAACACGATTCTGTTACACAAATGCCGGTGCGACTTCCATTCACCACTTTCACATTCATACACCATCGATACGAGGTCTATTACAAGTGAGTTGGAACATTCGATTAGTCAATTAACTATATTAGGAATGACATGGAACCAAAGTCGAAATGTACAATATGTCTTCGTGCTGAAGATCCGAATTGCTCACTTGGGACCAGCGATCCACCGGATCCGTTGATTCATCGGAACTATTTCAACGTAACTCTGTCCGAATGGCCGAAATCGAGTTGTCGTCTGCCCGCCGACCTGTACGAATTATATCGTGGATCAAAGCCCTGGACACGATTATTAAAAGGTCCCGTTTAAACGATTGCTGACGAATATTAATGTCTTTATTTTGTCAACAACAAATAATAACAATGAAATCAATCAACAAAAAATTCAAAACTTAGCGTCGTCTTTTCATTCCCGACTTTTTTTTGCCCTCGAAAACGTTGTTGAAACTGAAAATCGATCGAATGAAAACAACCATAACCTTCATTGATCTACGAACCTTTCCTTGTCGTTTCGTTTAGACCGTTTCTTTTGTCCACCATAGCCATACTTCTTGTTTCGAGCATTCCGAGTCATTTTGCTTGCCGACTTCGAACGTCCACTTTTGCGCGGTTCGTCGTCTTCGCCAAAGTCGTTGAATTCGGCAGCATTGTCGAGCATCGTTTCCAACTGAGATTTTATTCCTTTTCGATGATTCTTCACGGCCTCCATGAGTTTTCGTTTGTTCTCGTGTTTCTGATGTACGGAAGCGGTTTTGGCTTTCGCCGAAAACTTTCGCTCCTCACGAATTCGTCGAGCATTTTCGCTTTGTTCTTTTTCCTTTTGAATGTTGAGAAGACGTTGTCGAACCTGGAATTGTCGATAAGTCACTAGCCGTATTTGTCAATTAACTGATTACCTTCTGCATGTGATCGTCGGATTTGCTCATTTCGGCGAAGTAGTCGTCCGGACGAAAGACGGGAATTCCTTCGGCTTCCAGCATCGGAATGGCTTTTCGAACGGAACACAACGCCTGATTATAACTGGAGCAGATGAATCAAATACAAGCTGGATAATAAAACCTACATGGTCGTATCTCGTTTGAAATCGTCAGTCTTCGTGTCGATTCGAAGCTCTTCATCGAAGGTCACATCCAAAGTGCCGGACCACGGAAGATCTTGTTTGATTTGAAACAATTTCTGTTTGAGTTCTTCTTTCTTGTTAATCGGATTGCGTTTTGGTTCTGAGCTTCGAGTCAATTGAATGAGTCCTTCCTTCGGTAGAAGTCCTTCGCTGAATGCGACTTGAATCTAAAATTCACAAGGAAACTAAACAAGGAAAATTTGCCTACTTCACGATCCGTGTCATCGCCGCTCTCCTCCGTTTCGTCCACACCCAACTGACCGCCTTCCTCCGACTCCTCGTCTTCCGAACTGCTGTACTCTTCCACCGGACGTCGTTTTACCATTGTTCCAAGATGCGCAAATGAAAATATCGAGATGGTGGAACGAGGCCGAAAGCTGAAATTTGTTGTCACATTTGGCCACAAAGTTTTCTGTTTGAGATTCCACCTCCCGACTAGTGCAATAAGTCGAAATGGAGAGTAACGTTCTAACTGGTTGTTCAATCATATTGCAACGTTTCCGTTAAACACAAATTGACAGTTAAAATAAGATTGTGGGTCAGTTAACGTGATAAATGTGAGAGAAAGCACGTGAACGTCAATTGCAAGTTGTATTGTCGTAAAACTCTTGAATACAAACTTGCAGCCGCTTATCAACTGATTTGCACTTTATGTTGGTGATTCGATTTTATGCCCAACGGTTGTAAAGCTGCTGCTAAGAAGTGGTCCGAGCAGTGGAATAGAAGAACTGGTTTGCCTTTTATTGGAAGGCTTCGGAAACCCACGATGGTTGTTATGCTTGAATTGGTGTCAATTCTGATACGTTCATTTGGAGTCGTTGGCGTATTGTATGCTCTTCGATGGTTGTGGCGTATATTCTACGGTTCAATCTATACCTACAAACTGGCAACTCCGAAGGATCTCAAACAAATGGCTGGAGCTGAATGGGCAGGTTTGTTGTGATTGTCGAAACTAAATAGGTTTTTGCAGTTGTAACCGGGGCTACAGATGGAATTGGAAAAGCCTACGCGTTCGAATTAGCATCTCGCGGCTTTGATTTGATTTTGATTTCGCGAACCGACGAGAAATTGAAGTCAACAGCTCAGGAGATCGAAAAAAACTTTTCGGTCTCTGTCAAGACGATTCCATTCGACTTTTCAAACCCAAGTGCTAAAGCTTACGAAACCGAACTACATTCACATATTCAAGAGCTACAGATCGGTGTTTTGGGTAAGCGAAATGAACGCTCGAAACATTAACTGTTATTTTACAGTCAATAACGTCGGTTATAGCTATGAGTTTCCGGATCGTTTTGACCGAGTCAAAGGCGGGTTGGAACGTTTGATGAACGTTGCGATCATCAACATGCTGCCGGTAACACTTCTGTCCGCCGCAGTTCTGAAATCGATGGTTATGCGAAAACGCGGTGTTGTTGTCAATCTATCGTCTGCAGCCGCCATGAAACCTGTGTACAATTGGGGCGTCTACTCAGCTAGCAAGGTGAGGATGATCGTACAAACATAGACAATTCTTGTTGTTCAGAAGTATGTTAGCTGGTTGACGAATATCTTACGTAAAGATTACGTCGACACGGAAATCGAAATTCAAACCGTACATCCGATGATGGTGGCCACCAAAATGTCGAAGCTTCGACCGTCGCTTTTCGTACCCAATGCACGTGAGTTCGCGCATTCGGCGTTGAATAGCGTTGGATACGTAAGTGAGACATCCGGTTACTTTTGGCACGAACTTCAATTCATTGGTTTGTTTCAATTGTTGCCCGAGTTCGTTTTCGACATTCTCAGTCGTCGAAACGCCCACACAGTCAAACAAAAAGCGTTGAGAAAGAAGCTCGCAAAGTCCGAATAAAAAATGAAATTCTATAGCAAACAATAAACGTTTATGTTTCAAGTTTATTTTGAAATTCGATTTACAAAATGCACACGTTTCGAAATACGCACCGTATAACAACAAGAACGTCTGTTCGATTAAGAACGATCGAATAGGCCGTAAACTATCGGATTAACTATCGGATTCAATACCAAGAGACCGTTCAGGAACGGAAGCGTGACAAAAGCGATTTGCTTAAGAGCACCTTCGGGTGCTGCAAAAGTGTTGACTACAGCCAGAAGATTGTACGGTGTCCAGAAGCTCAAATACGCAACAATGATCAGAGCGGCTTGTCGTTTCGTTCGCTGAATTGAAAACCATGCAAATGTACGTGTCTTTTGAACTTACAGAACGAGCTCGTGAAATCGTTTGCAACGCAAATGCTCCGACCATTTGACGTTGAGCGGCACTCGAACGTCGCGGTGTGAAGTCGACGCGCAGCGAAGTGGCGGACATCGAACGTTCGTTGGGATCGCCATTCGCTGTGAAAAGTGGCCTGAAAAGTAATGCTACAGAGAGTCTTTGGTTCCATTTCTTACTCTTTACAATCACCGTTCATTCTCCCTCGACTACCCAAACTTGGTGAGTGATCGGTACGCATCGAAACGATCAACGGCGACGGAACTTCGGTGGCCGCCATCGATGGTCGCGGAGTACTCATCGGCGTTTGGGGTGCGAATTGAAGCGAACTTCCCGTTGGACTTGCCGTCTTCTTTAAGCTTCTACTGTTGAACATCCACTCAAATAGTGAACGTTTCCATTTCGGATCTGAAATTTATTTGCTGAGTTTATAATGTGAACTGCATAAGCTTACCGCTTTTCGATGGAGCAAAAGAGTTCAACAAACACAACACTGTAACATAACTGGCAACGATAATCAAAGCGGGAATCCAGAAGACGAACAAAAGATGCGTGATATTGTAGATTCGTTCCCACAATAAGACAGCGTGATACTCTTCAACCAACGTTTGACTTTCGATTGGCGACAGTGTCGAAGTGCTCATTTTCTGGTCGAGTTCAAATTGAATGATCGTCCACACCGGCGTGCACTGTTTGAAGTTGCCGGTACCGTACGGTTCGAAGACTCGAAAGACGAAAGATTGCGGTAGACTGAAGAAAAAAGCACATATCCAAGTGGCTATCAGCATTTTTCTGCACCGAAGATACGATCTTCGTGACGCTTTTAAGGTACTAAAAAGTCATGCATAAGTTAATGAGCGAAAAAAGCAAGCATTACCTTAGATTATAAGTCCCAAACACTCGATCAATTGCTATACAGGCGACAACGAAAGAGTTTAAGTAGAAGCCGAAGGTGTGAAAGAATTTGCAGATTCTACATAGCAAATCTCCGCCATACCATTGATACGTTAACATCCAAACGATTTGCGAAGTCGTATATACAAACATGGTAAGTAGATCGGCAATGTTGAGATTCAATCTTAGAAGTGTTATCTGCGCGGCACTTCGAGCTGCTGCTGTAGAGTTTCGAAAATTGCACCATAGTCTGTAGAATGAAAGAACGTTCAACGGAGCTCCAACTAGAAAACAAATGCCATAGATGATGATTTCGAGCTGAAAGTTGCATGTTCATTTTGCTTGTTTTAAAGCTTATAGAGATGCTCTTTATTGTCTAAGGAAGTTTAAAAGACAAAACAAGGGTCTCATTGGGTCGCTTGACACGCTCGAAAGCACAACCCAAAATGTCGCAATTTGGATTTCATCAAGACGCTACAATGCTGCTATCCACTTAATCAAAAAAACAAGACTTCTGGTGCATCGCAAACAAACTGCTTTTCGACTATTTGAGATCCCCAAGAAGATCTCGTTGGTAGAACTTCAAAACCTCTGCGGGCCCAGAAAAGGTCATTACGATTCCCAGTTGAACGCAAAACTAACCATTTCAGTGAACGTTCGACTTTGCAAGTCGGGTGGAACCGGAGCGGCGACCGTCGAGTTCAAAATTGTGGCCATTTCTAAAATCAAGAGAATTTGTACTTTCTTGATGAACATATTTGAACAAAAAAAGGAACGTGAAAGTTAACGAAACGGAAAAAACACGGAAGTCAACGCAAAACCGGGTGTCTGTAATTTTTGGGCTCAAGTTGAAGCGCCCAGACGAGTTCTACACTGTGGGTTGTCGGATGAGGCAGGAATTGCTCTTCCTTGTAATTAAACCACCTGTCGACTGTTCTTGAAGTGTGGGCTGAATGAAAGAAATGGCGCCAACCTCAACGAATCATTTTGAATCGTGTTGATAAACGTCGAAACGCTTGCAAGAAGTTGAAAGTGGCCCCACAAGTGTAAAAAAGCCAAGAAGTTTCCTTAACACGTACGTGAAATCGACCGCGCAGTTGACAGGACCATTTACAGTCTTCGACTGGATGTCAAATGAAATTGATGTGTCGAGCAGAATTCAGAACAAAGTTGAGAACACGAATTCGAGAGCTTGTAGGGCAATTAGAAAGAAGGAAAAGTCTATGTAAGTACTTAGCATTCGTTCATTTAGTTCGCATTCAATTTCCGTTCTTGTCTGTGATGTCGATTAATCGAAGAGAACAACAGCCATTGCGATTATGCAAATCAAGAGAACGCGTGTTGTCAAACAGACATCTGAAAATGTGCAAATTTTTGAAATGAACTCAAAACAAAAGGATAAGAACTGCAGAAACGTTGATCGAAGCCGTTTGAGTTCGAGATTTGTTGGTATGCTTCGACTTTCGAACATACGACCAATTGCACTTTTCGAATCGTTCAACTTAATTGAACAGAAAAAATGTTGACCATAAACTCCAATTGCAAACTACAATAAACTATCTTTTATAGTAACAAAACTAATTGGAATATTCAAGTCGATAACCCAACATCCACTTTTCTTTCGCAATCACTGTGTTCTTTGTATTCGATGCGGGGTCTGAGAGTACAATAGGAAACAAGAATAATTCAACATGGGAACACGATGGCAAACAAAACGAACGTCGATATCATGACGGCCAAAGAGCTCGATTTGCACTTTTAATTCGGGAAACAAGAATTCACAAAAATGTTGAGTCCGAAGAGTTTAATCTGCTCGGTTAACCCAAAAAGACAAGAAATGCAATTAACGATCAATTGGTCACCGTGACGTTTTGCCGAGCTTTCAATTTGAACCATGGAATCATGAGCGTGCAAGTTTCTAGCCATCAAACATCGTTCGACAGAAGTGCTTTAGACGAAAGTCAATCGAACGTTCGAAAGTTTTGTAAACAAATTCACGCGAACACCCGAACGAAATGTCAATTCTGAAACGAACAGAAATCTGACAAAGAAATTCAATTAAACAAGAACACTCGACATTCATGTCGACGGCATTTGTATGCCTAAGAATTAACACAATTTGAAGCAAAGTTCTACGAGACGACTTTACACTTGTGAGTAAGTCCACAATTTTGATGTTTGTAGCTCAACATAATGACCGGGTAGTTCAGGAGGCTCGAGAAAAGATCTGTGGTCATTGACCCAGTTTCTTAATTTGCCAATTGAAAAAGCGTCAATCAATGAAGTCCAACAGAAGTTAACCTCAATTCCAAGAAGTCGGTTTTCGAAAATGTACCAAAAATGAACCCACGAATTCTCCCGCATTTCCACTGAACTGCATGGCTTATTGAAAGGACCTTCACTGTGATCGCACAGCCCTTCTTCATAAGCTTTTAACGAAAGAATTCGAAGGCCCAACGAAGTGATAATCATTTTCAAACACGCAGACAACCAAACGTCCGTTCCACGCGTTAAGTCGACTAGTTGGCCCAAACAAATTGACCAATAAACGAACACGTGCATCCGCAGACCATTTTTGTGGGTGTTCAACCGTGATCGACAACACGAGAAAAGCGAACGAGTTAAACATTTATCATTGTGAGAGACCGAGCTCCGGTTCGATTGACGCAACGAAGAGTGGAATTTCGAAGCGGACATCGTTCTCCAACCCCAAAAGCGTTCATTGAGGAAAGGGAAAGTTATGATGTGAACGATGTGCAAAATAAAGTCATGGAAAGCCAACGACGACAACAAGCGAAAATAAATAAGTTGCGCACAAGTGATGTTCGTCCTGCTTTTCTTTCCGTTCCGAATCTTCAATGTCCCCGGAGGTTTTTAATTGAGGTTGAGGATTACCACATAGCTGAGTAAGTTCGTCGAAGAGCGCGCGTGATGTTCGAGGCGAGAATGTCGGTCGACGAAGACAACGGAACGTTCCACAACGTGAACATTCAAATTTGTGCCTTCAATTGTTAGTCTTTTGAACTAAAAAAAGAAAATTTGGAGTTGAAAACCGCCCGCAATTCGAGAATAAAGTTGTTTGCTCGATGCCTGAGTTGTTTTTTCTTGCTGAGGAAGGTCACGATCTTCATCGTCACAGTAAAAATATCCGAATGACGCCGTTGGCCATTTGAATGAAAACTGACGAGCGGATTCTTGTGATTCCACCCAAATGAAAGTTTTTGGTGAAAAGAATCGAAACAATTCTGACAGTCCCATTCATTAAAATCGGCTTAAAATATGTTCGAAACGAAGTTCAAGATCTTCGCCCGTACTTAATCACATTTATTTGCTCACTTGGAACTAGAAACCGCACACCCAATTTGGCCCCAAATCTGATTGTCGACTGTGTTTGTCTAATCCCGAACTGTCCATTGCTTTTTGACCACTTAGACTACTTCCGTGTACTCATTGGGCCCTCGGTTGTGCTAGACACCGAACAGAAGCGCTTCTCCTACAAAACAAAACACATATGGACATCGGAGCTGATTAGAAGAATGGATTGAACAGAAAGATCTACATAACTTTGTGAACATCTGCAATAACCAAAACCGTCTGCTATGCGTCGTCGCTCATCTTCGGTCTCACGAGTCGAGCACAATTTTGAAAATCAAAACGCACGTGTTCGTCGCCGTCAATTCGCATCAAAAACCTAATTGTTGGGCACGAAAATACCATCACGATAACAAGCTCGTCGTTAACCGTTTCGTTTACAAGAAAAACTAATGAGTCTAGAAAGAAGTTCAAGGCCGTGGTCTAGACCAAAAATCCTTAATCCGCCACTCCGAACAAACTCGTTCAATTTGTCACGCAACCCATTTGTTCAGTCGATTGCAGTTTGCGTGCCATTCTTCTCCAATTGTTGTTTTCCGGTGTTCGTTCACTTCAAAGTAACGGCCTTTGAGCTCCAAAATAGAAACAGTTTTGTCACAGAAAATACTTATTATTGTAAACAGAATGGTGAGCAAAGTCCGGATATCTCGACCCCAACTCGTGGGTGTCGGCTTTATCGCTCGAAGAAGGAGAATAAATGCAAATTCTCACGAAACTAATAAGACCGAATATGCTCCATAAAAGGGTGGTGGCTAATGCAAAGTCAATAGACCGACTTGCTAATAGTTTTTATAATCATTCTCCGAACCTACGATTTCTCAGCCACATGGTCGAATGTATTCGTGACTCGAAAAACCACAGACGCAAAATCTTGTTGAAGAGCTGTAGAGGACGGAAAACGAAATTTTGTTTCAAATTGTTGATGAAAAGAAGGCGGAGATGATGCAAAAAAAAGAAAGTGAAAAGCGACGATCTAAAAGCAGCAACTTTCGTACAATATCCCTCCATTACTTTCATTGCAATTGAGTTTCCGTTTCTAAGCTTTAAACCTTCGAGAACATCGACCATCCGATATCCACGACTTCTCCAATCCGATAACAAGTCCGAACTGTTGACCATAAGGCGAATATGATCGTATAGCCAACAATATAGAATTCGTAACTCCTCAATCAACAACACGAATGAACAGAAGCAAAAGTAACCCGATTTCCGGCCGCGCAAAGACGAGAGAAAATCCGATTTGCACAAAAAGTTCTCGTCCGCGTTCATTCGCAAGAACATCGACGTTGACGAGCTGAAGAACGTTCGTTTTTCGTTATCAGCTTTTTGATTCGAGATCTTGAGCGCATTCGACGGCATTTTGTTGCAACGAAAGAGCACTCGATTGTTGAGAGGAGATGAGAACGTCTGGGCTCATATTGAGACAGTCGTCTCTTAATCGAATTTCGACGAGCCAAATTTAGGAACATTGTCGAGCATTCATTTCGATTAATCGAATGAATGACAACCAAAATTGTCTTCGGAAGTTCAGAGATAAACGAAAACACAAACCGTCGAGCTCACTCAACGGACATTCCTTTCGAGAAGAAAACGAAGAGTTGAAATGGCAATCAAATTGAAAGATCGAAACGTATACGAAAGAAACTTAATTAATCAAATTGTTGTCGTACGTTCTTTCAATTTGATAACGGTACTCACAAGCCGAAACGAGAGTGTTCCGCCAAGCCTTAAAGTGATTTTCAAGCATTTGGAGGTTGAGAAGAATAAGCGTGTTGATAAGAACACCGTTTGGTTAATTAATCAAATAAAGTACTTATAAATCAATGACGTTATTGATAGTAAACAGCTGAGGCACGAACATCTCAGAGCAAATATATTGTTACAAGACCCGTTGATGCAACGTTCTAAAAGAGCATTAGAGACGTGACACTGTGATGTCGCAATTTGTATTCGACGAAGATATGTTGAACGGAAATCGTGGTAGCAAACAACCAATTAGTTTCAGGAAAAGCGTAAACTCGTGGTTTGTAGCAACACGACGCAATTTGAACTGTCCAATTCGCAATTATTCAACGTCACTTAGTTTTTACAAGTGACCTGTTCAATAAGGTTCAAAAATTGTTTAAAACGAGTAACTCGGTTGGAGCAATGATCATAACTCTAAAACAACGACAAATAACAACCGCTTTAACAACCATTTCCGACCCATTTGAACTACAAGTATGTTAAACCATCACTCATAGATGAATAGGAGAGGCGGCAAACTTGACGAACAACACCCTCATTGCACTATCCGTTCGTCGATTAAACAGATTTGGCTTCGAAAGTCATCGACTCCTAGAATTCGAAACCCTCCAAATCTACGGTCCACATCGCCGTTCGAACTGCTTATCTTTCAAATGCAACCGTGTGCGAAGTAAATTGCTCACAATTCCCACGAGGTCGGAACGGACGTCTTTGCATTCCGCGTTGTTCATCTTCGCTTCGACGTCGTTCTTCGAACACCCCGTTTGTTGAAATGATTAAAAGTCGAATAAACCACTTCATTCTCCCAAAACAATCCAAATGCCAACAGAGTGAACATCCGATTAAAAGAAGTCAGGATGTTCGGCGCATACAAGTAGATCATGAATAATGCAAGGAATTGACATCACCAACAGTTTCCCAAATAAACACCTTTAGCTTTGAACCCTTTACACTCAATAAGGACACAATAAAACAAATATCTGCGGATATGGTACCAGTCATCGGCAAAAAACAAAGGCAATTAACCATTGTATGACAAACGATTCCTAAAATCTCGGTTCTAATTCGGAACCCACCGCCCCAAAAGAATACGCTCAAGATTCGCGTCTCTGGAAAACGAGGGCGAATATCACGTTCCTTCTCAACTCTTCCTTCCGCTGTAGCAGATCGATTTCACTCATTCAATTGCGGACCGAATGGGAAAGTTGATCCACAAACTTCAGGAAAAACACTCAAATTTGTACGATTTGACAACTTGACACCAACACTTTCATTCGAAGAAGAGCAATCAAAAGGTGTTCACAAATCGAACATCGCATTCGACAACACAAAAGATCAGTTTGTTTCTTTAAAGTCGTAAATTTTGAAGTCAAATTGGCAATTTGGTTCCAACAATTCAAAGGCGTGAGATTGGAGGCCGACGGTTGAATAAACATCGTCATGAGTCAGAAACAACAATTGACGGGCTGTTGCCTCTTCCGGCACCACAACGGTTTGTTTGTCCACTTGTGCGTAAAAAGCGTGAAAATGGACACAAAAGGCTTGTGACCGAACACAAAATTTACAACAAAAATCGTAATAACGCGGTCTTGACAATAGCAACAATGCTCAACGAATTCATGAGTTTTTCTGCTTCACAACAAACCTCCTAATGGTCGGATTTGAAAGGCGAAACTGCCATTAATCACATTAACATCAAAGAAAAAACATTAGGACCCAAAACCGAAGGTTCACACACAAAGACTACGAAACGTGTTAGAGGCTACGGAAATGGAAGATCAATAATCACATTCATTTTCGTTCCTGGCTCACTAATAATTTCATTTTTGTTGCAGTTTTCGGAACAATAAACTGGAACTAACAACGGACATCTTCTTTGTGTTAAACTCGTCATGTCGACGCGAAATAAGGAACTGGAGTCTGAAGAGCTAACTATTCAATGAGGTTTTCCAATTCAATCTCGCAATCCTCACGTAGTTGGACTTCAAATCGCGAACTGAAGTTTCGGTGTTGTGTGCCAAACAAAAAATTTTGATCCGCTGAACTGCGAAAATCAATCAAAAGGCCACCGAATGCGGAAATCAAATGAACGACTGACACTACGGTCTCCAGCAAAGTCAAATTAAAAGAACTCAAAGATCGTGAACATATGTAATCAGTGATCTGAGGGCTGTCGAATGAACGGCTCAAATAACAGCCGTTTCGTTGAAATCAAATTCCGGGTATTTTCGATTCGACTCACTCTTTGAGTTCGCTTGTTTTCTTTAACAGCTCATTGATTGACTTCACGTAATGAAAATGAGTGTGAGCAAAAGAACGTGTTCATCATATTGCTAATCGATTGTCTTTCCGTTTCCTTTCTCTGCGAGAAGTTATCCTCGAAATTAGTACTTGACAATAACCTTCGATTGAAGTGCTGAGTGGCAATGACGTTGATCGCCCACAAAAAAGGAACACAGGAGACGCCGAGTAAATTTAGCGAAAGTGTTTGCAGTTCCATTGACCTAAAATAACGATTCCTTGAACTCCACCCACTATTCAATTGTATCTCGCATGTTGGTTCAATTTCCGTTCCTATGTCAAATCATCAGAACGAAGTTTGACGCACACAAAATCCGATTTCCTTCAAATAGATACCGAGAGAAAAGTAGCGAACTCAACCACACTTCCGTTCTTGAACTTCCAATTCAAATTAACGAAATCGAGCTCCACAAACCGCGGAAACGAACAAATTGATATTCACAGAGTAATTGAAATAATTACATACACAAAGAACTTCTGATGTTGACATCCATACGCTAATCAAAACCCCATTTCAAGCATTTATATACTCCTAAAGTACAATCGAACGTTTGTCCCAATTAACGTCACGTTAATGAACGGCCAAATTGCAAACATTTATGAGAATTGATTCCTTATCTCAGCACCATTCGAATTGGCGCAAAAGCCAAATCCCAAATGAACATGGAAAACGAAGGGCGTTTACTTTTGCGGACGAAGAACACCACGAACATAGCTCTGTCGACTAAAGCAAAAAGATCAAGAGCCGTACAGTATCGTCCGAAAAGAACTCAATTGCAACCGGATTAGCATGTAATCTCTGCCATAATCGTCATCGTAAATAATCTTTTCGGTTGATAAATGACTATCTTTCTGAAGTCCATCAAGAAACCACTGATTATAAAGCGACACTGGACATTGAACGCAATGATACGCAGCAAATTTTGGACCAACCTTAGCGGCATGCAATCCCTCAAAGTCCAAAGATAAACGGTCATTCTAGGATACAATTGCGGTTAATCCACACGCGACCTAATCTCTTCGTTTAATCCCCGTTTATCATATTCGAACAAAAGTGAATTCGAGAACGCAATCACGGTCTAATCGAAAGGTCGGCAGATAAATCAAGATATCCGTAAACTTTTACATGAATTAGTGAGCAACTAAAATGAACAACTACTTCGAAATTAGTCACAACAGATGTTGTAAATTGAATTACGCAACTTCAAGACGAAAAGAAGTGCGCCGCAATGAACGACCACAGGGTCTTCATTCAACACTGTCGAGATGTTTTAAGCTGTGGACTTATGTTCATGTTTGAAACGGTTCGTCATTTCGTTTATGTTGCGTGCAAATGGCACTTGAAAGCACGTTAATAAAAGTTTTAAAATTAAAAAGAAACGGAACAAAAAACTTGCGGAAGTGTTTTTCGAACTTCGTGGTGCAACCAAACTGTTTACTCAACAACCGTACTCGTGTATCACGTCGATTCACTTCAATGTTTACGTTACGGTCGGTACCGAGCGCAATAAGAGCCACGAACTCATTAGAATATCAATTAAACTTTAAACGAACACGGTTTTCAGTTGACAAATTGTCGAGAAACGCACGAATTTGCGGATCCTCTTGGACAAAAAAACGATCGAACGTTCTCTCGTAATTGATGAGTTGTTCACGGACAAGATCAATCACACGCCAAACACACGGGTCAAAGGTGGTTCCTCGCTTTCATGCAAGAAAGTGCACGTTAAGTAGCCGTCCAAATCAAAAAAGTGATTAAGCGTTTTAATTGGTCAATAAACAGAACGAAAGGCTTTTGAATGCAGTTTTGCAGTTTCAAACAGTCAATTCAATCATCAGAAGTGACTATTTGATGATGTTGAACGTTCAACTTGAACAAAAGATTGAGCCAATTGACGCATGAAAGCGATGAACATTGGACTATTTGTGGACTAAAAGACTATATCCTTTGTTCAAAAGACGATTAAACAACCAGCTAATCACCCTTCTATAGATCAATGCAACCGAGCGTTAATGTTCACATATCCATTAATGTCCCGCAAAGAGTTTAAAGTGTCAGAAATTTTTATGCTGGTCAATACCGTCAACTGACTACGAGCTATCGGTTATTCCATGAAAACAACTCCATTAATTGAACATCATCCTCTCGGCTTTGCTGTTCACACTCTTCTACACCCTTTGTTTATACACGTTTTAAACTTGATTGCTTATTATGAGTACTATGAATGGCTGAAACAGTCTTCTTGTTGCTGTTATTTTGAATTTAGATTGTCACTTTCCGTCTGAACGTCCGATTATTGTTCGTTTTTCTTCTCGAAACGACTGTTTTCGTTTTGGTTAAACGTTCAATTGCACTGCGATTAGAGCAAGAGATCAAGACGGGTCTTTTTCTTCTCAACAATTGGCGATCGGCACCGATTGTCATCAGATTCTCGAGTAAAAGTTTTCAGACAATCTGGAATCCAAAATTAAACTTCAAACCATTCGGCTTGTTTGGCTGCAATTCGAGCTAAAACCATGCGTGTTTTTTGACTTTTTTTTTATCGAATTTCCAACTTTTAGAACTCCGTCACGATGTTGAAGAGCTTTGGAGTTTTGTCAGCCACATCTCCACGAGTCGGGTTTGTTCCTTCGCAAATTCGTTCATTCAGCGATTTCAGGCGTCCGGTTGCTGTGCGCCTCTTTGCCTCAACGACACCGCCAACTGACGACAAAAACGAAAAACCGTCGCAGTTGGACGTGGAGAAACATCAATCGCAAAGTTGGCTCTCGCGCATCCTAACCGGTCCACAGTACAATCCTGAAGGAATTCACAAGCAAAGTCACTCGTCTATGATTTCCGTCTCCGAGAGCATTTACGAATTGCAAAGTAAGTCGACTTTCAACCTCTGATTTGATTGTCGTTTCTACAGCTCACGATGCGATTCACGGAAACAAAGACGAGTATTTGAAACGCTACAAAACATATGCTCAAGAAGTCAAGAATGCAACACCCGGTGCGGATATCGTTGGCTCTTGGTACGTACTCTTCGGGAATCAGGATCAAATCGTTCACTTGTGGCGATACAAGAACGGCTTCTCAGATGTTGACTCGTGAGTTCTTATTCGTGATGTGTGGCTACACGACGAATGCTTCAGACAGATTCGTGCGTTAAGCGTCAATCAATCGGTAAAAACGGCCGAAAACGACATAGCGAAATTGTGTTCACGTCGTCGAACCGTTCTCACCAAACCGTTCAGCTATTGGAACGAACCGACCGAACGTGATCCCGAACATTTGTACGATTTGAGAAGCTATGTTCTGAGAGCGGGATCCATGATCGAATGGGCAAATGCTTGGCAGAATGGTATCACTTATCGGCGCGAACACAATCAAGATGTTGGCGGCTTCTTCGCTCAAGTGGGACAACGTAAGTCGATTTGATTAATCGTATATTCGATTCTTTTTAGTTTACATGGTCTTTCATCTGTGGGCGTACAAGAGCATGGCATCACGAAATGCGATTCGTCAGCACACATGGTCGAAGCCGGGTTGGGATCAGACCGTAGCTTATACTGGCAAGTTGACGGAATCAAATGTCTTTTATGTTGTCGATCTTTCAGTTCCATTGATCAAGAAAATGCAAAGTAAGATCTTGATTCCGACTGAATTGTCCAAATTGAAGTGAGTTGAATGTGCCTTTTGGATTCCGATCAAAAGCCAAATCCACAACTCCGAAACTAGAACCCTTTTTTCTTATTATTTTCATTTGTTCATAATGCTGGTTGCCGACCTCGCTAATAACTTCAGTTCTATCCGCAAACTCCTCTGATCAAGAATATTCAATGGAGTCTATTTAGTTTATACGGGAAATAAACAATGAAAATCCAAAGTGCTTATTAACTCGAAAACAAATGGCTTTGCAAAGACAAGTTGATTTATAAGAGTGAAAGTTACGCAGGCGTTTGAAGATCAATTGCATGCGGGATATGAAAGTGGATAAATTAGTGATGATGTGTGCAATGGCAAGTTTGTTGTGAGGTTACTGGAATCCAGCGGCGCGATCGATGGCTTCACGTTGACGATCGATAGCTACATTGGCATTCGTACGTTCTTGTACTTGAGCTGGAAACAATATGTTCTATTGTTTGTTGGTTAGATTAAGATTTACCGTTAACAAGTTGTTGATTCAATCGGGCATTTCGCTCGTCGAATTCACGAAGAGCTTCAGCCTGTCGTCGTGGGAGATCGGTGTCGTTGGGGAAGTTGGCACGTTCGTTAGCTTGTTCAGCGAGAAGTTTGTTGCGAAGAGCTAATTGTTCCCCGACAATTTCGTTGTTGGTTTTGGTGTGTTTGTTGATTCTCGCGGAGTCTTGTTGTCGCTTTTGATTTTCAAGTACTGCATCAGCATTCGCGCGAATGTCTGCTGGACCGGCGGGATTGGGCACGGGAACCGCAACTTGAGCTCCAGCCGGCAAAGTAATAGGACCCGATTGGCTGGCAACCTTTTGCGTGGCTTCAACCTCGTTCTTCGCCTGCTCCAAATTCTTCTTCTCCGCCGCCAAGATATCGGCTTGTTGTTGTTGTGCATCTTGAGCGTTGACCACAGCCTCTTGCAACGGAGGTGTTCGGCGTGAACGAAGCTAAAACAAAACACGTGTATCACTGTAATCGCAAATCCATCCAGCATTTGCTTGCAACGCAAAACCAAGAACTTACCGTAGCGGCATTTACGGACAATGCAACAAAAATGACAGCGACGATAACTTTCATCTTCGGTTTGTAGTCGATGGGAATGGTAAATCGGGTTAGAGTGAAACAGCTGAGTGTTGTTGATTCACTTCAGACATGACTTTTATATGCAATTCAAAGGTTGTTTTTGCGTGAAGGATTTTTCGAGAAGTTCGAAGAGGCGGAGATATTCGTACTCAGTTGGAAGTATCGTGGAATAACGACCGAGATTTCGCGCGATCTTTGATCAACTATACGTACACACGCAGACAGTCAGGATTATTTCCGCGCGAACAACATCAAAAACATCAAACGTAAACAACCAAAAATTCAGGATGTTGTAGTGCGCAAAAACAACTCAATTGGCGATTTCTGATCGCTTCGTGACTTCAACCAATTACCCTCAAGTTGTGTTGTTGAGGTGTTTTGTTTTGTACTTTTCTCGCGATTTCAACTTCAATTCGACGGTTTTTGCATGAGATTAGACGAAAACTTTTGCACGACCTTCGATGATTCGGCTTTGTGATCAGCGATAAGATGAAACAATGATCTTTGGATTTCTGCTCCGAAATCGTCGCTCTATCGCCGTTTCTGCCGAAAAACAAACACATTCGGACTTTGCACTATCAGACGAAAACAATAACAAACACACTAATTACAGGGTGTCTCAAAAAAAAGGGCAATCGTGCTGTAACTTTTTAACCAGCCATTGTATGAAGATTCTGTAAAAAGAAACTAAGGTTGTTTTTGGCCGCGGAGTCGATTGGTCTAATTTTCTGCCGGATCGGACAAGTCCGCAGGCTGCTATGGACAATTTTGTACCTCCAAGCGAGTTTAACGCTGCGAGTTTTTGCATAAATTTACAAACGATGCTTCCCATTCTTCATTTTTGTCTTCCTTTTTTTTAAGCGCTGGCGGTATCAATAATCGAAGCGAGGCGAAATGGCGTGACGTCGTTATGTCACTTGATGGATGGACTTGATTACAGATTATTTATAACAATTTAAGATTAAAGATTACAGTTTGTTAACAAGATGTTCAATGTGGCCTCCGTGTTCCCGTACTACCAAAGCAATGCGCTTAAGAAACTCATTAACCCACAAATTGCACAATGGAATCTTATGCCCTAGTTCTTCCCATGCTTCCAAAATCCGGATTGTCATGAGTGGATTGATAACGACTGACCGTCATAACGAAGACAAAAATGAAGAATGGGAAGCAGCGTTTGTAAATTTATGCAAAAACTCTCAGCGTTAAACTCGCTTGGAGGTACAAAATTGTCCATAGCAGCCTGCGGACTTGTCCGATCCGGCAGAAAATTAGACCAATCGACTCCGCGGCCAAAAACAACCTTAGTTTCTTTTTACAGAATCTTCATACAATGGCTGGTTAAAAAGTTACAGCACGATTGCCCTTTTTTTTGAGACACCCTGTAGATCCGTTTTTCAGAATCCTATAACAGAGAAATTGTATTCATTGAATGTATGTTATGCTCGTCTATCCCATCAGCAGCTGTAACAAAAGTTTTGATCGGTGGAAGTACAAGGTGGCGCAAAATGAACTCCGTCGGTTTTTTGCGGATAACTTTTTTTCGATGATTTTTTCTGAACAAAGTATATATTTTCTTGGTCCTTATGGTCCCCATTCTTAAATGGAAACAAAATTAAAATTTTGAAAATTTGAAAAAATTTCACCTAACCCCCCTCTTTGGTCGAATTTTGTCGATCTGTGTTAAAACACTTTTTAATGTTTAAAATTGAAGCGTTTGATTAAGAAATTAACAAAAAAACAAATGACTAACGGATTTCCACTTGGCCGCCTTCACGCTCCAAGCATTGATGAAGACGACGAGGAAAACTGGCCGCAATTCGTTCTCTCATTTCGCGATTTTGCCGAAGATCGTTGGCAACTTCCACGATTGCTGCTCTCAGTTCCTCAAGAGTGACTGGCGGCTGCGACCGTGTAACTCATTGCAGACAAAAACAAAGAAAACCGAACGTGGTCAAGACCGTAAAAATTGGACCAAAGAGGGGGGCAAGGTGAAATTTTTTCAAATTTTCAAAATTTTAATTTTGTTTCCATTTAAGAATGGGGACCATAAGGACCAAGAAAATATATACTTTGTTCAGAAAAAAATCATCGAAAAAAAGTTATTCGCAAAAAACCGACGGAGTTCATTTTTCGCCACCCTGTACAAACCAAGGCTATCATTAGTTAACATTCAATCCTGCACAACCAATTGATGTTAAAGTTCTACGTAGAAGTAGCTAAGTCATTAAATGTGTGAGTGGAATAACTTTGTAATTTTGGAATTTATTTAGAACATTTGACGAAAGCATTTCATCGTGTCTTTCGCCAATCAAAACGTCAGATTTAGTTTCTCTGTACATGTTTGATTGTACAAAAATTGAGTTTGAAGTGCGTATTAAAAGTAATTGAGAGCAAAAAGCGCTCGTCACTTGAGATTCCAAGGACGTCTCCGATCGATGTACTAATCAAGCTCATCGTTGCTTAACTTGCCAGATCGGACGGGATGGCGTGCATTCAACGAGATGTGGACGAACACATTGGAATAGAGGAGAATGGAAGTCTGATAGCAACTAACAGCTGAAAGGTTCACTTGGCCTCGATCACAGGTTACAACGTGTTCTTAATATTCCACTCCATTAATGAATTGAAAATCTCATGGTTATTTGAAACGACAACAGAGTGGATTGCATTCAGAACCTCGTTTTAACTTGGAAGTTGTGAGTTCCAAGCTAAATGTCAAACAGTAACATTAGACAATGAGTTCAAATGAAATCACTAATCATGTTTATGAGTCCAATTCATAAACTAGAAACTCGAACTGTTTCCAGCGACAGACCGATTTCTGTCAAAACAATCAGATCGACTGTTCACAAGTAAAATCGTCAACTTCTATAGCTTGATTCCAGCTGATTACGTTTGGCTGATATTCAAAAAGTTTGAGTTTAATAGTCTATATCGTTATTCTGTCAATGATAATCAATTGCTGTCGTTGTTAAAGTTCTTTTTTAAGGATTGGATTTTAGCCATTTTTGATATGTCTTTTGATTCCAATTCTGTTCTCGATCAACTTCAGGTCTCCAAATTCATAGAATTAGAATCTTCTAAGCTCCTTAACGAGTGTGCCAAATTAGAGCTCACCATCATCAATGGTAAGAGCTGCACAAACTTTTGCAATTTTGGACGATTTTCGACAGATGGTTTGGTTTTGAAGACCTCTCATTTTTCTCTCAGTTATCCGGTGTCTACAAGTTTACGCACAATCAATAGCCAGACTTTCAAGCTTTCTATTAACACAATTTAAACAATGGCTGTTGCCAGAATCTCTAAGCTACATCGATTTGCGCGATGGACATGTCATAAAAGGGAATGGGGGGTGTTGTGTATTTTAGCTTGTTGGCTGATTGGACTCCGCTGATATTCACAGGGTTTAGAGTTCATGAGTGGTTGTTGTTGTTCTGTTAATCACACGCTTCTACAGCCACTGGTCACCGAGTTGTAGTCAATGAAAGTTCTCGAAAACACTGAACAGTGAAATTATCGAATATGATTTCAAATACAAACGACTTGACATTTCTCTGTCATAGAATCAGAAGTTTAGATTGTGACCACAACTGTGGGAAACTGGCGGACACTAACAATTGAATGATTGGAAGCTCGGTATTTCGGAAGTTGTTCAAATGACTGCATTGAGCTTTGGAGCTTCTACATATACGATAGACAGTCGGATACAAATCCACAAATACGAAACAAGAATCGCTAATTTGCTTAAAAGTTTCGCATAATAAGTGATTTTAATGTTAATTTCTGACCAATTTGCTTACTCACAAGTCGATCTCAGGATCAAAATCCTTGGAATCGTCACCTTCTTTCGTTCTTCTCGTCCTGTTCAGTCGCCTTCTTGTTGTTCTTTCCGCTCTTCGTGTGATGTCTTTCCGTGGCATCTTCAATGTCTTCATTTGGTCGCTGCTGATTCTCCAGTTCACACGCTGTGCTTCATCGGACTTCAGCGCCGATGGAAACAACGTGTGAGTTCTGGAACAGATTGATCTTGTCATTCAGTTCTTTCAGGAAATACAAGGGTTCGAGTGGGGAGCACGAGCACCGTTAATATGTACGTCAAGAAGAAGGAGTTGGACCTCACGTTCGCAGCCCACGAGAACCCGGACATTCCACAAACGTAAATGGAAGCCTTCGTTTCTTATTGTGCCTTGTTTTTAGATTCGTTTTATCCATCGGCAGTTGCGACATCCACGTGCAGTTTTCGTACTCTGCAGATTCTTTCGGCGAATTCAACGTCAACGGTCATCGACATTCCTCGTTCTCGTTCCGTTGGGACATTATCGTCCCGTTTCAAAGGAAGACGTCGAGGATGATGACAACTCAAGTTGAAGGTAAGCTGTTGACTTTTGCATCTGTTGGTCGAGGCATCCGCTCTTGTTACTGCAGATCGATAACCCGAATCTGTCGACTTTAATCTGCGATAACAAGAGCATTGTCTTTCGACACCAAAGAGGTAGAAGTCCAAATGTTGAACTCTACAGTGGCGCTCACTGAAATAGGGACGGTCGAATTTTTGCAATAATTTGCATTTTTGAAAGCAAATTTGTGGACAATTATGGTATGTTATAGACCAAAGTTGTAGAGCTACTTTTCAGCTATCCAACGATACCATATTTGTCAATTTAAACTTTAATTATTATCAGAATTCACATTAAAAAATGAAAACACCCGTTTTCAATTAAATAGGGACGATCGCTTTTAATGGCGGTTTTCTTCAATTTTTTATTTTGTGTTGTTAATAATGTGTCGTTCTACACATGTTACTCCTGCTCAACGCCAGCGCATCGTTGATTTGCACCAAGATGACTATTCGTATCAAAAGATTGCCGAAAAAGTGGGTCTGTCTAAGAATGCCTGTTTCCAAGCCGCAAAACATGTCCAAAGCACTGGTTCCATTCAAAACGAGGTTCGAACACGTTAACGTAAGACTACTGCACGTGATGATCGCAGAATCCACCGTTTTGTCTGAAGGAAATCGTCACAAAACAGCCTTTGATATTCACGACGAACTTCAAGGTCGTTTTTCGAAGCCAATTTCCATCAGTACAGTGAAACGCCGGCTCAACGAATTTGGTTTAATGGGACGCGTAGTACGCAAGAAACCTTTTATCAGTCAGAAGAACCGAAAAGCGCGCCTTGAATTCGCTAAAGAGCACTTGAACTGGACCCAAGAACAATAGAACAAGGTAAGCGATTTTTTGATTCAATTCGCACAGTTGTTTTAGGTTTTGTGGACAGACGAATCGAAGTTCAATTCAACTGGATCCGATGGAAAAGCGTATGTTCGACGCCGTCCTGGTGAAGAATTTAGCCCAAAGTGCACCAAAGCAACTGTCAAACATGATCCAAAGTCAGTCATGGTCTGGGGTTGCATGTCTGCGAATGGTACAGGGCCTATTTACCGCATTCAAGGAATTATGGATCAGCACGTTTACACAGATCAGATTCTTGATGGTGTCCTGCGTCCGTTCATCGAAGAAAACCAGTCGGAAGATTGGATTTTCCAGGTAAATCATTCATTTTAAGGTCGCACCTTATTTTTTTTAGGCGGACAATGATCCAAAACACACATCAAAGAAGGCGAAGGAGTTTCTAGCTGGTCACGGATACACTGTCATGAAGTGGCCAGCTCAGAGCCCGGATTTGAATCCCATCGAAATGCTCTGGATTGAAGTGGACAAAGAAATCAAGCGGCGCAAGCCGAAATCCAAGGAACAACTGTTTCACGTCATCTAGGAAGCATGGGAAGCAATTCCGACTTCGCGATGCTGTGTATTGGTTGAGTCAATGAAGCGTCGATGCCTGGAAGTCATTAAGAATAAGGGTATGGCCACTTCTTATTGAAAAATGGCCATTAAAAGCGATCGTCCCTATTTAATTGAAAACGGGTGTTTTCATTTTTTAATGTGAATTCTGATAATAATTAAAGTTTAAATTGACAAATATGGTATCGTTGGATAGCTGAAAAGTAGCTCTACAACTTTGGTCTATAACATACCATAATTGTCCACAAATTTGCTTTCAAAAATGCAAATTATTGCAAAAATTCGACCGTCCCTACTTCAGTGAGCGCCACTGTACACCCAACTGTACACCCAACTGTTTGCCTTCTTCGCCATTGGAGTTTTCTTTTTGGCCAATGGTGCAACGACGACTTCCGCGAGTGGCTTCTCGTTCTTCGCCGGAGTTTCTTGTTTCTGGAGAGAAGGTCATTTGAGGTTAAAGAAGTTGGCAACTCACTTTCGACTTCTTATGGCACTTGTACCATGCAAATCCAGCAAGTGAGAAGATCAGTAAGATGATCCTGAAAAATAATAAAGAGCAGATGATCGGACTTGAACACAAAGTCGCACTTTAACCGGAATACCGATGGTAATCCAGTAGTTTGTATTGGGCGCACTCGACGAAACGATTTGGATACCCGGATTCTGAAATTTGCATGATCGAGATGACGAACAGAAAACAAACCAAATCGATCTCGACGAAAGTCGGCGCGGTCGGTGTGCACTGCGAAGTCAATCGCCGCTTTACCATCGGAACCAAGTTTGAACGGCGAAGTCGACCAAACCGACGTCCAGCCCGCATGACTTTTGTCCTTGATTTTACCTCCATTTTTCGTTGCAAAAAGTTGAATTGGAGTTTTGTACGTTTCACCAACGTCTGAAAAGGAACGGCTGATCAATGTGAATGTATAACATACCGGGATTAAACTTTCCAACATCCGGTGAAAACGTGCCAGCAATCGTGCAACTTCCGATCGTGATGTTGCCACTAGAAATGGCCAATCAATCAGATTGGATTTTTTGATTAAACTTACGGGAATGACTTCTCCCCGACACTTTGCTTGATCTTGATCGTTGCCTTGATCTCGACAGAGTTGCTTTTGACGCCAAGAGTCAAGTCCTTACAGCCCCCGGTGATTTTGTTAAAAGTTCAAAGCTGTTAGTTCCAGTCCACAGATCGTAAACCCACTTGCCGTCGAGGCACTTCGCCTCGATCATACCAGCAAACAAAAGCATGAGCATTCTACACAACAACTCCAGCACCAAAGCTCTTGCCCATTGTCGCAGCGAGAGAAAACTTGGAACCAACTATCTCGCATAAAGTCAACTGAGTGACTGAAGTCGAGAACCCAAACAAAAGTTTTCAATTGCGATTTTTGAACTATGCTAATTCTGGTCTCAATTTGAATAACAAGTAGTAAATAGATGGATCAACGCTATAGACGATTATCCGATCCAGCAATGTTCATCGTCCTTCAGATCATTAAAAACCAAAAAACAAATGTTTCAGTCGACAAGATGGACCTGCGAGGCGTTCGATTGTGAACGATGTCAGCATTGAACAGTGCTAGAAAACAAGTTTTATCTTTTCGAGGCTTCACGCCGGAACTGTTGTTTTGCTCTCTATGGCATTTGTTTAGTTCATTCGCACATTGAATCGACACTAGAAAGAACGTTTTATCGCCGTTTTATGATGTCAAAAGTCGAGTGCCTTTAGTGGAATGCCAGAAAGAATAAACTGGTTTAGAAGCTCCAGTAGTTGCGTCTTCGGATCCAGATTTTATTTCCGGTCTTTTAAACAACACAGGAAAAGCGAAACAATTATATAAAACGAACATCAAAATTAGCATAAACAAATAAAACAAAAAGTTTCAACAAAACCTTCAAAGCGCCGCTCTCTGTTCGGGCGATAGGAACTGGGTTAAGGTATTGAACAGTCCACCTTGTATTGTTTCCAGTTGATCTGACAGATTTTTTGTGCCTTTTTCACGTGCAAACTGAACAAAGTAGTTCGTGAAAAGACTTTGGAATCGTGGAGTTTTGCCTGTCTGAAGTCTTTGTAGCATTTGAATCAAAATGTTCGTAGCCGTCAACGTGTTGTCGATCTGAAAGCATAAGATCACTCGACAACATTAGAAACTGGAACACTTACACCGTAGTGCGGTAACAAGACAGTGGCCAATTGGAAGCCTTGAACTTCGTACATTCGATTCGAAATCAACCGTTGATATAGACCCATAATTGCGTTGATGTTTTGCGATGTCAGAACGGATTCGGGTGTTGTTCGTACGAATGCTTCCAAAACGGCCATCAGTCCTCGAGCATTCTCTTGTCGTGCCCAAAGTTCGTTGTTCAGCGATAGCGGAAAATATTTCTCGTAGACTTCGCCACCAACAACCGTTCGACCAAGTTTGCGTTCACCAGCTGCTTGGTCCACCAATAAACCGACGAGTTGGAGTGACTGAGAAAGCAGATCGCCGACATTCTTTTCGATGATCATATCAATCAACGGAATAAGATGCGAATGAATGGTGGATTGAACATATGGGAATGTCTGTAAACAACAGTATTTTGAACAGACAAAACAATGTTTACCTTTCGTAAAAAGATACTCAAACACTCGAAAATGAGATCAACGAACGTCTGATCTTGCGACTCCTGAACCACTTTGTGAATCATTTCGACCAAATAGACAATATAATTGTCGGCAGTCTTTGCGGTTTCTGGCTAAAAATCAAATGCATAAAGAGTCGGAATAACGAAACTCACGTCCATAAGACTGAACGCTCGTGAGAGGCCTTTCATCAGATACGACGATTTGTTTGCTCCATCTTGTTGCAATGCACGACAGAATCCGTTAATGTAATCGTGAACCGAAATGTTTTGCGAATTGAATATCGGAATCTAAAAGCCAGATGGTTATTTTCGTCAATTCGATTGCAATATCACTTCTCCTCGTTTGGTCATGTACATCTTGTCGAAAGCGTAGCCGACGTAATGATGCAGAATCAATTGACTCGAGTTCAAAACTCCAAGTGCCGGCGGTTCAGCTCCACCAAAGATTTCAAGAATAATTTCCGGTTGGAAATGATTACGGAAAAGAACAACAAAGTTAAGTGCATCGGCAATGAGAATCGGTGGATACGAATTGAAGTCAATGTTGAAGAGATCGTTTCGCACGTGAGTACTGTAGTAATCAGTAATGTTGAGTAGTTGAGTTGTTGATGTTGCGCCGTGACGTTCAGTTGTTGCTTTCGATGCCAAAGCCGAGACCAAGAAGTAGACCACGTCCTTTCGCAACCATTCGCCGGCCGGATTCTGCGCGTACGCTGTCAAGTGAGATTGAATGGAGGTTGACAGAAGACTAAAGACCTTGACTTCGAAATGTTTGGTTAGTGCACGAACAAAATCCGTTGCTCCACGACGTCTGGTTTCCAAATCAGCACCTGAAACAAACATTTCGAACTCCCAATAAACAGTTTCGACATTTACCTTCGATATCACGTTTGAAGTAATCAAATGGTTCGTCTTGAAATTGTTCCAAATCTTCGCGTCGTAGAGTCAGATTCTTGATGATCACATTCTGGCATATCGCTTCGAGAACACCATCGGCTTGGAAAATATGTGAGTAAATGGAACGTTCGGAAACGGCCGACAAGAAACCCAATGCAACGCCGACCAGCGAATCGAAACGCATTCGATGATCGACTTCCATTAGCAATTGCCAAACCCCTTCGATTGCGGGCATCATGAAGGGATTGAACGGTTCTTCGTAGCGTTGAGCGTACAAAGCAAAAATCTCGCATTCCACGCGTTTGATATCGTCGAGGTGTGTCGGTTCGTTGTCGTGAGAATGCGAGTCGGCTTTGATTTTGAGAAGCGCGAAGAAGCAGTCCATCCATTCTTTTAGATGATCCTAAATGGAAATAGATTTGAAATGATGTCTTCGGCTTACCTCAAAGAACTCGGGTAGATCTTGTGAAATGAAGGACAAATAGCATTTCGTGTTCATGAGCAGAATCTCAAAAACTCGGTCCTCATTTCCCTTGGACATGCCGGCGCGTTCCGCGTCGTCGAGCACCACCGAAACCAAACGTTGATAGAGTTTGGTGAGTGCCTCGGCAGACGATTGAATGACATGAATAATCTCTTTGATCAGTTCCGTCGACTGGTGGGCGTGTCGATATCGACGGGTGAGTTGTTCGATGCAAGCGATGGAAACATACGTGTGATCCAAATCTTCGGGATTTAAGTATTGGGCGAGAAATGTTATCAGCTCCGGCCAATCGTTTGGAAAATCTCGAGCTCCGATCAAACAAACGGATTCGAGAAGTTGCGGGCGAATCGGATTGGCCACAGTGAACATCGAAACCAAAACCGCGTGACGAATTTGCTGTCGCTCTGCGTCGCCCAATGATGCAACGGCAAGTTCATTTTCAGGATCCTAAACAATAGTCTCAAGAACATGAGTGCAAATCGGAAATTACCCAATTGCAACGAATGAAATTCTTTAGGGCGATTGCGGCCGCCAAGCGAACACCCGCGTCCATGTCCTCTTTGACGGCGACCTGTAACAAAGCGACCCCATAGCCTAAAGGATAATAATTGAAGATCTGAATAGATGTCAACGTGTACCGGCTTCTTTGGAGCAGCTCTTCACGGCCTCTTCGGATTGCCGAATCTCGGCGCTGTTAACCGAAATGGTTTGACGAAGAACATTAACGAGAAAGTCTTCGGATAGCATTCTCAACCAACTGAAATTGTTTTTGCTAATTAACCTGAAGAATAGGAAGGTCTACCTTTACATAAATATTACAAACGAAAATGAAAACAACTGCGAAAGAAAGCGTCTAAAGGCCCGAAAGAAGCGTTCCATTCGTGTGAACCGTAGCTTCGTTCATTGATTTTTGACGAACGAACGGAATTGATCTTACTGTAGATCTTGTCCTTGAATGTCATCAACCACAGGTTTGTATTTCTTTCTAGCTTCTTCTTTTGAAAGGACGATAGAGAACTTGGTCGCTTGTTATCTCAACCACCTGCATTCTCGACTTTGTGTGTTTTTGAGTTGTCGGAGTAATTCAAATTCAATTTCTTTTCGTGTTTCACCTGCAGTTTCCGACTTAAAGTGTGGTCGCATTTGAGAACTCAAATGAAATTTGACTTCTCGTTTTAGTATTTCCATTCCACAAACTTCTTTACTGCAAACCATTTAAAGTTCATGCCATTACTTGGTGCCAATCTGTGAAAACGGTAAACAAACTTCACGGCTACGATCCAATTTCTCTTCAAAGATTGGCGTCAAAAATTTTTCTTTTGTTTGCATGCTTCTAATCATGTTCCCGTAAATGTCGTAAAGAACGCAAATGAGGTCACGTGTGTTGTGGCCATGTTGTTGAGTTGACGAGTCGTGCAACCAAATTCGACGTTCGCCCTCGTAATTCAAACCTTTAATGGCAAATGGGTCGAATTATAAAGACTATTGGCTTAGCTCCGGTTGCGAATATCAGCTATTGATCAAAAATGCCACAAGGTCCTTGAACTTTTCGACGACCAACCTCCGAGGATCACGCATCCATCGACGTTGTCAGTTTTGGACGTCTCTTTTGTTTTCAAGTTGAGAGAGAAAATGCCATAAAATTAATGAGAAACGGGAGAAACCGATCTCTTCGCGCTCTTTCGTCTGTTAAATTCTTCACGGCCAAAGGTCGACTTGTTAATTCCAAGCGTTGACCATTCGCCCGTTGACCACACCGAGAACTGTTTTTGCGTGTCTTCGGTTCCCCCCTCCCCCACAAACTCATTGAATATACATGAAGAAACTGGATGGTGTGTCATCACCATCTTCTCTCGCTACCTTCAACCGATTTCGTGATCTTTTTTGAATTTCTCGTCGCTCGAAAATAACCAAATGGGAAAGCAATTGAACTCTCTTGTTTATCCCCCATAAACAGTGAGCTCTCGTCGATTGTTGTTTTCAGTTCTGAAAATCCGTGAGATGTTATTTCAACATTCCAGATGCCTTCGAAATGATTGTGAATCGACTTTTTCACTCGTGCTACGGCGCCTGTCCGATCTTTCGTTTCCTAATTCCCGCTCAATATTCGAATGACGACGCTCAAAGCTTGGGAGCCAGCGACTGTTTGGAGATGAGTGAGATGGGAAGCGTGAAACACGACAATACAGAAGTAGGTTCCATTGATTGTGGTCCCATTCGATGTTTAATCGCCAGAATCGACGTTTCTGCAAATATTTGGGCTTTGAAAAAAACGAGAATCGAAAGGGTACACGACAGGAAAGAAAACACGCCGTCACATGAAATTGAATACGGTCATAAAAGTGTTAAAATTTTCGTAATTCCTTAGCTAAACCTTCATGCGAAAGAGCTTTTGGATTCGAAAGCAACGACGTCGTTTTGTCAGTTAATTTCCTTAAGAAACATTCAATCTGCCTTTCGATATAAGCTCGCCATTAGATGCCTTCTAATAGATCGCAATAAGTCCAAGTGTTTGAATGAAAGTACTTCGTTTTTCGTCATTTGTAAAGTCGTTCCCGCCGACAGAAATTCGGTTCAATAGTTGTTGTCGTTCTTTTCAGATGGAAGTTTTCAATCCCGTCGACGGAAAGGTTTCGAACGAGCCCTTCGATCCGGCAGTCGATCACTTTCGAATCCTATCGCAATATAGTCCACAGAAAAAACTCGTAGGTTCTGTTTGCGAATGCTCGAATGTCTTTGTTTTAGCTCATCATCGGTGTGGTCGAAGTTGCTGGTCAGTCGGAGGTGGCGCGATGTCACGGAGCACAAGTAAGAGTGGCACTACTCGCGGACAAAGTCATCAAAAAACAAACACTTTTCGTCAACGGACCGCTATTCAAATTCAACGAAACGTTTGCGTTCAAAATGGAGGCAGGTGAGTGAACAATCTTAAAGTCATGAACAAAGATTTCAGCTCAACTCGAGGACGTGGTTGTTCGTTTTCGTTTGTACAAAAAGCGACTGCCGAAACGAAGTCAATTGGTTGGCGAGTCGTTTCTTAAGGGACGCAAGATCGGTCCACACTCTTTGCATGTGTTGAAGATCCGAGAACCGATCTCGTTCGCAGTTCAACAAGTGAGTTCTTAGCATTGATATGAGCACACGTATACGATACCGAATTCTAGCAATCACAGCTGTTGACAGTTGTTGAAAATGGAAACAAAATCACAACTGTAAGCTTCGATTTAACTTAATTGTTTGATTTTTGACATTCAGCAACTTTCCAATATGCCAAACAGCCTTCGAATGTCGACGAGATCCGAAGCTTTCGTGCAAAGTCGTGGGAAAACAAATCCCAAATTGCTGAACAAAATCTCGAAAATCAGCGCCGTTGAAGTTCTAGTGTCTCTCGCTTACTCGGAAGTACACAACACTTTTCGTGTCGGGTTGGAAAAAGTGTTGAACATGGATCGTTTGCTGGAAGCAGACGGAAAATTCATGGGTATAAGAAGTTGAACTTGAAAGCTAAACGACAGTGATTTTAGATTCTTTCTTTCAACTGATTGTTCGTTCCAATGGTGTGGATTTGTGCAGACATCGTACAAAACTGCTGAGCTACGACAAGGAGATGATTTTGGAAGAGTGTGTTGTTGTTCCGGTAATAGACTCCAACGTTTAAATCGAGATCAACAACTCGTTTTCAGGTCACATTGCGTGATCTTCACAGCATAACGGTGATCGTCGGATTCATTTGCATTCAAGGCCTCTTAAAGAAACGAACACTCTTGGGATGGCTACGGTTAGGAATGGAAGAACGAGAGAACGCCGATAGCGCCGAGCATTTCTCTGAAATGATCAACGATATCGGACGATCGGTGGAGCGTTGGCACACGTTAAAAAGGCCCAAAACCATGACCCTGTGATTTCCTATCGATGTACAAATTGTCAGTATTTGTTTAAATACAAATAAATCGATCTATCGACTCTTCAACAGGTATTTTCAATTTCGAATGATAGAATTATTGGTTATCGTAAACGCAATTTATGGGTTGAAAGTCACCTCTAGGAACGTACAACACGCAGTTACTTGTCATCTCGACTCTTCGTGTCGGAATCTGGCTTTCGAATGATTCATTCTCAATCGAATATACCGTATTGTTTGAACTGAAAGCGCAGAAATTGTAATTTCTGTGTTGGAATGATCGTAAACGTGTGCAAAATAAAACAACAGTTTTATTGAGTAATTGAGGCTCTTGAAATGATTTGAATTTGAAATTCTTGTGAAATGTGCTCAACAAGTGCGTTTGTCAATGACATTCAATGTCCATCAAATTTAATGACGTTCACGTTGCATTGATTTACAAATGAACTAAACAAAGATTGATTGGCACATACAATAACACAATGAACATACTGACACTTAAACTTCAATACCGAACATGTTAGTCTCTGAATTCGATAATCTGAAGGGAATCAATGATTCTGTTTAGTATTCATTACAAGCATCTTCCTGTTAAAACAAAACGGTAATCTTGATTCTTTGATGTCTTTAGCTCCGCCTTTTTTTAAAGCCAAAATGCAAACGTCGAATGTGATTGTATGGTATTTCGTTGTATAAAAACAGTCAATATATTCAAAATATAGTCCCAGAGTTTTCTCTGTTTAACAAAATGCGAGTTCTTGTTCTGATCGCTTTTTTCGTCGTTATGGTTGGAAGCGTTAAGAGCCTGAAATGTAGTTTTTTCTATAAGGATGTCCAAGGTCCGGAACTTGACTGTGGATCTAATGCTTCCTGTTGGACTATCAACATCGATAACGGCACTCATATCATTGGATCGTGTGGACGCAAGACGGAAGGACAGCGCTGTGTTGATGTTCGAGGAACCCACTCCTGCTACTGCAATACCGATAAGTAAGTTAAAAGAATCGAACAAGAGCGAATCTTTGAATTTAGCTGCAATCATAAATTGTTGAGTTAAACATCCGAAACCGTTTTTGATTGTCGCCTACATATTCTTTTCGTATCATGGACCAATAAACCAATTGCAATTAACAATCGCCTATCGAACAAGATAAACTGAGAAGTTAAGAATATCTTACGGTTATCACGTCACGTCGAATAAACACCACCCACAGGATTGCTCTCGTCTTTCGACCAAAAAGTTCGATCTTTTGCTGATCGCATTGAAGTTCGAGCAACTGTTTTGAATTGAACTTATCTGTGAAGTTTCACGGCTCTTTTACTGCAAAGGAACTTTCGAAGTTAAAAGTTTCATAGTTAGTTTATCGATGCCAAATGAATTATGATTGGGACTTCGACTAACGCATTAAATCGATTAATATTCCTATTCCTTGTTTCCGTTGTACTTATTCACTTGGTGGAATCAAGAGGCGGAAGACGTGGAGGCAAAGGAAAAGGAAAATCGAATCTTCAATTCGCTCAGGTTCGAAACTGGCGATTATTTTGATCGAAGTGTTCAATTTCAGGTTGCTGAATTCTCGTTGATTCAAAAAAAACTGACTGATAATCGAGTACGTCTGATTTTTCTAGGTTTGATTCAACCCATTGCTTCAGAGTGCTCACATTATCACCGGCTCACATTTCAGCCAAATTTTTCGATTGGGCTACAAGTTGGTTTTGATTTGTCGTGCTCGTGGAGAACCTCGACCGATGATCAAATGTAAGTGGTGGGGTAATGCAATAAGCAAATAAACTCTTCAGGGTTCAAAGAAGGCTCCGAGTTACCGCCAAAGGCCAACACGCACGTGAGTTTCTGATTTCCGTATTTGCTTAACAATGTGCTTCAATGATCATTCATTTAACAGACTTAGAATGTCAATTTCAGTATTATGAACAACCGATTGGAAAAGAAGAGATTTGGAGTAAAGTAAGTGGTCAGATGGTTAATCGAACGAACAAGTTTAAGCTCGAAATTGATCCCGCAACAATGAACGATCAAGGAATCTATGTAAGTGGCGGCTATTTTAAGTGCAACAGTTTATCGCTGTGAATTGTTTGAAAGATGTGTTCCCATGATTTAGGCATGTGTTGCAAACAATCAGCACGGAGTTATGGCCAAGAACTTCAAAGCTGAATACACGTACTAACCTTCTTTCGGTTTCAATTGTTGTTGGCGTAAACTAACGTATTGTACATACACAATCACTGTGCGAAAATAGAAGTCATTAGTTGGTAATCGATTTATTGCAAGAAACAAAGTTAAACAATAGTTACATGAGATGTACGAAACAAAAAGAAACTCGAAATGTTATGGAAATTGTAAAAGTGAGATTTTTAGTACTCGGTGTAATAAGCGGCCAAGTTGTCTATCGATTCGCCGCTGTTCAAACGCACTTGAGTAATTCGACGGTAATTGCGACCTTGAAATTCGTTTTGTTTGGGATCGAGAGCACGTTCACGAATAAACTTCCACATACCTAGAAACATTTGGTGGTTATAAATTCAGTTTTTGTTGACGTACAGAAATAAGCCGCTGGTTCGACTTCCAAATGAAATTTGTGAGCTACGAGTTCGGAACGTTGAATGAGCGTTGGAATGTCGGCGAGACCGAAAGCACACGAACTGTGAGTCATTTGACCTGAACTTTGTTGATTACTGAGAATTCGATGGTCGAAACCTAACCGTGACATTTCTCCAAACTGGTCCACCAAATTTGAAAACGTCCAATTAGGTAGCGTTCCGGTCGAAAAGGTTCCGCGAGTGTCGAAGTGAAGTTGAAGTCTGGATGCTTCTTCAGTTTGTGATCTCGTTCCCATTTCTCGAATGTCATCTTTTTGTACAAATCCGCCGCTTCGAAACTGCCCGGTGCTGAAACCACTGAAACGCTTGTTATCCGGTTGATCTAAACCTAAAGTTACGTTTTTTGTTTCCAAATATTGTAGCCCATAGAAGCTCGTCGGCACAAATGTTGTAACTGGTCTCAATCAAATGATTCACAGTCGTATTCACCAGCGTGTTGTTAAGCACGTAACGAGCACTTTCGCGTGGAATCAACGCGGACATTCCGGCTTTGTAGAGCGGTAGAATCTTTTCGGTCTGTAAACCGATCGATGAGTCTCATTCTCTCACAACTGACCGTTTGAGGCTTTGGCGGAGGAACAGTGCAAACTTCGGTAACGGCAGTGCCATTTAATTGCTTGAAAATTCGCACCATCTCCAAATTCGTTTTTAGTGGAACATCAAAACCGGTGTAGTACTGAAATCAATCGAAGATAGGAGACCCTTAAGTAACCGTCGGACCTGATAGTAATTCCATGGATGTGAGCTGAGAGTCAGATTCTTAAAACATTCGAACTGTGCTCTCAAGACGCCGCGAGTGCACCATCGCAGTTCTTCCATTTCCTGAAATTACAACGAAACTCAAAGCATAAAGATTGTGGACGTACAATAACAGTAACGTGCGGAAGACATTCGGCAAGATCCCGCATACGCTGTTTGAATTCGGGCGTACTCTTGCCATCGACCGCAATACAATACGCATTCTGAGGCTGATAGATGGCGCTTAGCGAGTAGTAGACCTGTGCCGGGTTCTTGTAGACAATCATTCCATAAGCAAGCGGATAGGCGGCCTCTTCTGTGCTTAGCGGCTCTTCGAGAAAGGCGAACTTTTCGATGATTGCCGAGCATCTGAAACGGCCGTAAGCAATGTCAATGATCGTCTTTAAGTTCATATGACTAACCTTCTTTGTTTCCCCAATTGACGTTCAATAAAACCTTCGTCATCGAACTCCCAATTTCTCGCTCTATCGTACCGACTTTTGCTTTCATTCCAAAACTTTTCGGATGTGAAACGTGAACAGGAGCCGACTTCTCGACTGAAATCTGGCAAATCGTTTAGCGCCAATTCGATCCGTGCTCGTCTCTTATCTCGGATGTATTCGGTCAGAAGATCTCGTTGAAAGTCGGCGACATTCTTTTCGTGGCTGAAACAGAAAGTCCGTTCGAATCTATTGTTGCTGAGAACCTACATCACGTTGTCATTTCTTCGGAGTCCATAGGCAAAAGTGCTGAGGAGAAGGATTCCAAGAACACATCCGAAGGACGCGAATTGAAATTGCTCGAATTTGCTTCGATTCGCCGATATGTACATTATGGCTGATTCGCGGAGAGTTCAATGATCAAACTGACAAGAAGACGAGCGCACAAACAAACAGCAAATGGACCCAACAATCACAATGTTTTCTTCGCGAAATCGCCGAGTTCTTTTGCGCCGTTCACTTCAAAAGCCAAAAGAAATCGAAAACGAAGTCGTTTGATTGAACGACGGGAATTGAACTGTTAAGAGTAGGGTTTCAAGTAGTGCATAATGAATGTCAAACTTTGACTTTGTTGAGCTTTCAAGTCGTTGTTTTTGGTTTGAATCTCGACGTTACGGCAAAATGACCCACCATTTCTTGACATACGTTTTTTCTAAACTAGAAGTTCGCTTCTTTTCATTTGCCCTGACAAACATCAAATATCGATTGTTTATTCATGAAACCACAAACATGGAAGCTGCAATACACTTTTGAATAGAACGAACGGTTGTAATCGGTTGAAGCGAAATTCTTTGCGTGTTTGTTTCTTGCGGTTAAATGAAATCGGAAACACCAGTAAACTAGAGAGCGGAGGGATATAGTCGTTGATCAGCTGTTGATACGAAAAGATGGAAGGAATAGATGTACGGATGTCAAGTTGATCGAATAGATGAGACGCTGTACATAAAGGAAAGGTCGTGATTTGGACTGAAGAATCGTTTGAGCAATTGAATGAAAGTGGAGTTTGGGAGGAGAAGAGAAGTTCGGGCCGTTAGTTGTATGAAAAATATGAAACGGCTGCAAATCAATTGACGGACACGAATGATCGTTCCGAGAAGTCTCGATTGGAAAGCATAGAGGGTCGGGAATAGGCCTTAAGAGATCCAGTAACGAACATCCAAAAATGTTCGTTAGCAATCATTTCGCCAAAAAAACGAAAAGGGGGTTTTGAGCAACTTGTTCGATGGTGTGTTTTCGGATCAACAACTGTAAACCGAATATTATTAAATACAACAAAAACAGTCGAGTATTACAAGCAAAAACATTGTTTCAACTAACAATCATGAACACACACAAAGGACTATATAACAAAACAGTTTGAGATGCTTAGCACACGTGGGGATAACGGAAAGAGAGAACGTTCGAAACGGGAAATTTTTGGTTTCATTTCGCTATGGTGTCGAGATACCGTTGAAAATAGAAGACCATGCGAACTAATTTTTGGAAGCATCAGAAGTGATATTCGACAGTTTTCGGGATGGAAACATTCGACCCAGTTGATACATCGAATGAACTTGGAATACACTAGAATAAGGCACGAATATTGTGGAAAGAAGGAGAACCATTGATGTTTTGTTTGTCGAAGAGTGTGAACCGGAGAAACGAACGTTTTTATGATGTGAATTGAGAAGCAGAAAAACTGGGATTATTAACAATCATTCGGTTGAAGAGACGATTTTGAAGAAAACGAGCATATGGTACGAAAAAGAAAAAGATACAAAACAGTATAAACAAAATAGAAATGGATATTTTCTGAGTAATCGATGTGAAGCGAAAGGTTCCTAATGCACAGCACCGCTTGCACTACACGGTAACGGACGGAATGTTGGACCGTAATATGAAGTGGAATGATTTGATGGGTCCGTCGTGTTACCGAAAAGCGAATCTCCAAGCACAGCCCGCAAGTTCTCTTCGTTTCGAGTCCATGAAGTCGTGGGTTCGTGTGCGTATTGTTGCATGATCCATTGACTTGTGCTCTGTGGTGCCTGAGATTTTTGTCCAACGAAACAATCGTTCAGCATTTTTCCCAACGTGTTCGACGATTCCGAACTGCTTCCACTCGTTGTCATTGAAGCGCCAACACTACGAACTTGTCCAATCGCGCCGACGGCTGGAGCTCCGATCACCGCGTTGTTGGTCGCCGGTTTCACTTCGTGCCAGGGATCGTAGAAGTCGACGGTGTTGGTCGTTGGAATTGTCGATCGATGTGCCGAATAGTCGTTCTGTGCGTACAAATTGCGCTGTTGATTCGTTGGCGACAATTTGGACGGTGCTTGAGGTAGCCGCGACTTTGCTGGCTGACTGTCTGCCCACCACCTCGATGGCAAGTTCGAAGAAGTCTGCGATACTATTGGTCGTTGCTAAATAGAGTCGACATTGAATTGAACTGTCTGTCACAACTTACTTGTTGTTTCTCATGATTATTCTGCCAAATGCCCGTTGAGTTGGTTGTCGTTGGTTCGCGTTGTTGTTTTAATTTGCACATCGTCAAACGCACTGCCATGTCGAGAATCTCCGATGTGTTGTCGTTGTCGATTATGAATTTCAATTTGTCGGCATCAGTCCACAGATTCGTTGGCTGTTGATCTTGAGGCAACGGTTGGAATCCGGGTGGAACGGGCAGCGAATTCAGTTTACTCGCTTGGGTATGTGCTTGCGGTCGATGCAAATTTTGCCAACAGGAATCGTTCATCGCGTTGGACGAGTGAGCAGAAGACGACGTTTGAGTATGAGCCGGAGAATCACGCAGATTTTCGGTGCCAATAACACCGTGCGTGTTGTTCGTTGTGGTTGTCGGAGGCATCGGAGAAGTGGGTGCCGAATGCGTGGTACGACATCCGTTCAATGCGGCCATGAACAGATCGTCGTCCGAATTCGAAGTTGTGTTGGAGGTTCCGGTAGTCAACAAATCGTCCGATTCACGCGGATCCGAATTGCGACGATACTGCGAAGACGAAGATTGTGCGTCCGGTGAATTCATTGCGAAATCAACGTGTTGAAGTGCCGACAAGGCAATCGGAGTTCCCAATCCCGATTGATTGGCAACAATGTTGTGCTCGTGTGCATAACGCAACAACACTCGTCGACATTCGTGATGAATGCAGTACTTTTGACGATAAGTGAATGCCTGAAAATAACCGCAAGTAATGCGATGAGTGGTCGAGTGCCGTCTTACCTCGTTGGCAAGCAACTTGTCGTAGACCTGCAGCAATTTCAGAACGTACTCGTCCTCCAAACCCATTTTCTCGATTTGTGGTTGACCGTTTTGAAAAAGATAATCGTGCAGACGCATACACAAACGAGCGATATGTCCGGGCAAATTCTAGAAAATTTCGTTCAAATCCTGTTGATTACCGTCGTGCACGTTTGTAAACTAGATCTCGATTTATTTATGACGTTTTGACTGGAGGGTCAGAGGGACTTTGAGCGAATTTTTACTTGAAGTCATAACCCGAATGCACTTTGTCCTTAAGCTATTTACATCAAGTGTTCTTTGGTTCGAACTTCGAAATCGAAATGCTTGCTTCTGTGATCATCAAAATCGTTCTAACAACACTGTTCTTTAAACATGCGTTTTTTAATAACCACAAGCCAGACGCAGTTCTCAGAAGTGGTTTTGGTCAGTTTTCGAGTGGTTTTGTCTGATCATTGACTTAAGCAAATGTTTGGAAATTGTTCAGAAAGCCCAATGAATAGTTTTACTACACGATTGAGTTTAAAAGTACATGTTTGAGTTGTGTGCAAAAATTGTTCAAGTGGAAAAAATTTGTGCTTAGGGTTTGGACCCCCCAAACATACCTCATCCGGAACTTCCAAGGCCGGTATTCCGATAGCATCGATCATGTAGTTGGATGGTTTGGGATGTTCTTTCGGCAAATACATAGCAATCGGCGTGTGCATCATCGCACGAAGCTCCACAATCAAACAACGAACATCACCGTACTCATCAATCGACTAAACACAAATTTTAAAAGAGAAATGACAATATAAAACAAACCTTCTCGAGCTGACGAATCAGTTGACTTCGATCCTTCAACTTGGCCAAACTCTGCAGAATCTTCTTCCGAGCTCCTTTGGTCACTTGGCGCTGCTCTAGACGTTGATCGTTCAGTGCCATCATCTCATCGTAAGGCATTTCTTGAAATAAACGCGTGTACTTGTGCAATCGAAGACTCTTCAACCATAGAGGAACATCTGAAAACATGAAGTTCGTGTACATTTGTTCTCATTGTTTTAAGATGATGTTTACTTAAAATTTTTATCTTTTTTGTGATCAAACTGCGGGATGCGTACGGCCTTCAGACGGTTATGCCTGTACGGTAATTTGCATGTTTGGCGAAAGGTCAAATTGATTTATGAAAACGATGCGCTTATCTTATCGTTCACATCTCCACCATCTTCTTTCCACCAAACCGTGAAATGAGCAACGGTGTTGAGGAAGGAGAGAGCGCTTTTAAAAGTTGTTTTTGAGGGAGGAGAAATCACGTATAAGTGGATGATGTCCATTGAATACAGTAAGTTAAAACAAAACGCTTATTGTTTGTTTCTTTCTCGCATTGAGTATCAATCACCCGTCTGATTCATTGGCATCTTGCCATTTGAAATGTCAATGAAAATCAAAAATAACAAAAAGTCCGGACTCTGGAGACAAATGTCATCGCCATTTTCCACCACCTGCGGAACGATGCTGAGAAGGTCACTCCAAAAGAGATTTCTGAGTTTAATGTTCATTGATCAGTTGTGAGTAATCTCCGATTGTTTCACGCTTCGATCTTCGCCGATTGCTCATCGCAATCCGTTTGCTTTCACACTTCCGACTGTTCGCTCCGGCGAAGTTCATCAAGGAGAGATGGACTGCGTAGCCACGCGCCAGACGGCGATCGTCTGCATATTAATAACTTTAACGTGCTTTTTTATGATGGCAAGCGATAAAAATACACTCGCCAACGTGTTTCGCATTTCCGACTTGCAACAATCGTCCACAGGTGCATTATCGCTTTTGCGGAATCACCAAGACGAAGTCGACCCGACTCCACGACGTCACATGAACACCACAATTAGCCGTACGTTGTCTAGACATCACACACACCTTCCGAGTGTTGCGTTTTTGCTTGAAACGATTCGTTTGATTGATCGATCGTTTTCTTGCCAAATGAAAGTTCGAATTGGCCACCGGACAAGCGAGGGCGGTTCACATGAGTGAACACAGAATGAAATGGAAACAACAAGTTGATGGATGAAGACAAGAACGGTGCTGAAAGCGACGTTGAGATTCGCAATTAATCACAACAAAAAGGAGGAACTGACGGCTCGGATCGGAAAGTCGATGTTGCGAAAATTTTCTGATTAGGTCTGCAGAAGCATGACATTCCAACGAAAAGAATCGTAGAGAAATTGCCAGACAATTGCCAACGTCCTTGAAGAGTTATGGTTGGAGACGTTGCGTTTGACTAGCGGTCTTTTGTTGTGTAAAAAACAAACACTCTGTTTCGAAACGTTTTGATCATTGAACGCTCGTTTTGGCATTCGATCTTCGACGAAACTAGCTACTCAGTTGTATGCGAATTAAAAGTGTCGAATACTGCTCCCAATATTCTTCTCGTTGAAAGCTTCAACTATCGAAGTGACCGGGTGTTGTTGTAAACGTTGTCCCAATTGCGTGTTTTATCATTTCGTCATCGGATGTCATCCTTCGGAAAGTGTTGATAATCTGCTGCTGACGATTTTGCATGCAAATTTTATCAGTCGTCGTCAACGAGCGAAGACGTTGCTAAGCACAAAAATCACCATTCAACGGCGTTTTCAGTTCGGTAGTGGAAAGTCGCTTGCGAAGTTTCGAATCGCAACATTCCACACCCGACGAGCGTAGATGGCGCCGCGATTATCGGTGGCTGCTGGCTGTCGATTCGTAGGTCTACGATTGATAAGCACACTTGTAAGACCAAGCGAATTACACACCGTTAACAGTGAACAGTTTCGATAAGCCGCTCAGGAAGCGAGTTTGAGTGCGTGTGGAGGGGGGTTTTCACGATCGCCCAACCGAACCGTATGGTCTTTTAACGCGTTGTGTAGTTTATCGAAACGCAAAGATCGTTTTCTACCAACCAATTCAGCGGTTTCCAAACGAAAGTCCACGTTTTGACTGATTGCTCTCAGAATGACCGCCGATCTTCGCTTTAACATTCTCAATTTGCTGTTTGATTGATCGGTCGTAGGCAAATGAAAAAGAACAACAAACGGAACATCCACAAAAAATTGCTTTTGCAACAACTGACTTCCCGAAAAATACTCCCTACTAATTGCACTAACCACAATGGAGATCAGTTTGCTAATCGTGTATGAGTGACTGATGACCGTTGGGTGTTCTTTTGAACTCTCGTCTCTTCACGAAGGACCAATTCGAAAGTCGTTGGGATTAATTTCATGTCATTAACAATCGAAATGCTAACTTCCGCATTTCTTGGCGCTGACCAAGTGGTCACTAAAGCAAGCGGCTCGCGAGCTATGAGTTCGGTCGGTAGTTAAACAACAGATCGCTGTGCCAACACAATGGCCATTAACCCAAAGGATCAGGTTGATTTGGACCGCTTCGTACGAATGTCCCCATTTTGACAAACGACGAATGGACCTTTCCGATCAAAGAGATCGGATTTCATGAGTTTCGTTGGGATAAATGCCCGATCAAAAGAGCTCGTTGTATATTTGTGAACACAAAGTCAACAGTTTCGAACATTCACTTCAAACTGACCTTTCATTCCCGGCAAAAACGAACCGGTCACGTTGTAGAGTCCCGTCTTTGCAACGCTCTGAGATTGCGGAGTCAACTGTTGATTGAAACTGTTGCGTCCCGAATATGGTGGATGATTGGCGTGAAAGACGTTCGAAGAGCGAGCATCACCAACGTTACCACGTGGCGCTTGATAAAGACCGGCGGTTGGATTTGAGTTTCCGTTGAACTGCGGTTTACGGAAATTGACCTAGAAATGAGAATGAAGTTTATGCATCAAATCGTTTGAAATACCTTGTTTTGTCGTCTTTCGGTTTGCGGTGCACCAAAACCACTGGGTGACCGTTGAGTTACACCACCGGCGCTGAAACGACGCGAACCGGGCATTTGTTGTTGTGACATTAGTGGTGCGACATTTCCGGTTGGTTGTTGAATGAATTGCGGATGAGCTGCCAACGGAACGACAAACGTGTTCATATGCGGTTTCTGTAGTAGAGGTTGCGGTTGACTAGATGGCGGTGGCTGAGAATAAGTGTGCCAACTGGGCATGAACGAATGTGATTGTTGCATCCGTTGTGGACTAATGGACGATTGTGTGAAGTTGTTGGAATAGAGCAACATCAACAAGACGTCAATCCGAAACGATGGCCCAACAACCGGACGGTTAAAATCGAGAATCGACGAAAAGTCGTTGCTCGTTCGCCGTTGAGTTTCGCCGTCGGCCGCTGGCAATCGAATGGACAAGAAGGAGAAACGAGTGACCTTGAAGAAGATTCACGGTGCCGTTTATCTTTGGCGTGATCCGCGATGAACGCCTGAAACAAAAACATTGAAATTCGAGGGTTCGTTTGTTTCACGTAAACACGATCGATTAACGTAGCTAATTCAATTGATAGTACAAAAGCAATCAATTGACTAGTGCATATAAATGAGCGGATAAGAGCAATAACGCGACCCGGCCATCGGCCTCACGATTTGAACATTCAATTTTGGTTGAGATTACCGGACGAAGCTCATCACTCACTGATTTTGCGAATCGCCGTTGACCACTAACCGTAACGTTTGTTCAGCTGTCGCAACGATGAGCGATCGAAATCGAAACGATCGTATTTGAATAATAACGGTAAAACTCGAAAGCCACACGCCCACTGATACAAAAAATGGTCGACGAGAATAGGTTATCGTATTTCGCGATCAAACACCGCCACCACCTTAAACGGTCAACGAGAAAAAAGCGAACGTTTGATTATGAAAAAACGCAGTCCACGAGTAAAAAACTTTAATGACGGAACAAACCGAATTGCACCGTTACGGCAACTGAAAAGCGACGGGAAGGCGGAGCATCGAGAAACTTCATCATCATCGACCAGACGGTCTCTGAGTGTGATCGTGAGCCGATACAAACAAAAACGATGCCCCGACGAAATGGTTGGAAGTGAAGGGCGGAGTCCGGTGCAACGAAAAGAGAAAGGAGGGAGTTTTGGGGCGTAACGACACTTATCGTCTGAATTAAAGGAAACGTCACTAGCAAAAAATCACCGTTTCAACCTTCGAAACCCGGTTGTTGGCAACAACACGTGAACGTCTTTCGTACCAAAAGGTTTACACTCAAAAATCCGCGTCTCGAACTAAACTGCTCGAGACTCAACAAACGGTTGAGAGCGATGAGCTTTGACACGCGAAAGTGCGCGAAAGTGCGCGAAAATTGTCGTCAGACAACGAAGGTGGAAGGGAAGGAGACCGTTGATTATGTAGACAATTCAAGTGGTCGAATCGCCAGTTGATAAGCGCCGGATTTTCGGAACCACAAGCAAAGCTTCTGGTCATTGTCCTCACAACTTAAACCGCCTCTCAATGGATATCGGTCACAAACAATTGGCCGCCGAAAGCAGCGAAATCAAAAGCGACAACTGAAACCGTTGAATGCGGAAAGTGGTTGGTCGGCATTTCGGTAAACGGCGTGTGATCTCGCGTGCGCGAACAAAATTATGAATACCGAATGAATCAAAATGCTGAACAGAAATGTGAGGCATCTGAAGTGAAATGTGACGATCAAGTTGGCGACGGTCCAGAAACGAGAGGAGACGAAAAAGCTCAGAGATGAAAGTTGTTTACCAAGAATCAGAGACGTCTAATCATCTTTGATCATTGTTTCGAGTTAACTTACAAAAACTAATCAACTCTCACTCATCGCAAAGACGCTCCACCTTCTTTGACTTGAGGCCAGGAGTGGAACAATACATGAGGGGGTGTGGTCAAGCATGGAAACGTAATCGATGGTGTTGGGACGCGAATCGAAGACTCATCGTTTGCGTAATTCGACTGTTGCAAAAACCATCATTGTTTTTGTTCTCCCAGCTCCCGTGCACAACAAAACTTCGCCGCCGGTTATCATTTGAACTCGGCAAACACGATCGTTGGGCTTCGCTGGATTGGCAAAGAGTGTGTGGATCGGTTGTTGTGGCGATCGGCTTATCCACTCGGGCGGTGTTTGAGAGATCAACTCTTAAGTAGCATGCAAATTAATGGCCTTTACAGCATGGGAATTCGAAGGGAACTTAATGAAACGGCGAGCCGCCCCGATTCGACTCTAAACGCCGTGGATTAGAGGGCCAAGGACACGATTAACTGGAGATGATTGAAGGAAGAGAAAAGAGTTTGCACCAAAGAATTAGCATAATCAGAACAACACTTCAAAAAGCTCTTCGAATCATTGGCTCAACGGAAAACATTTCGATGGAAACGAAGAAAAAACGGTTCCGGTGGCCAGCAAACAGAACGTCGGAATTCCGCGCGTCATTTCGATTTGTTTCATTTCGTCTGTCCATTGACTTTCCGTCTCTGTAAACGTTTGAGCCGATCAAACGCCCGTTGTGCACAAACATTCGCGTTTTGGCAGACTTTTCGATTGTGCGAATCGATATCGTTGGTCGACGATTCGTTGACAGGAAACTGCAGAGCCGCCACACGTGAACACCCACATTGGCACCAGCGGGATGTTCGCAAAACTCGCTGGGAAATCCTCTCGGAAAAGTAATTCGGAGGGAGGAAGAAGAGACGTCATCAACGAGCGGGAAAGTAAACTCGAGACTGATCTCCATCGGCCACGACGAAACGGCCGACCCCTTTCGGCAACAAGCCAACTGTTCGAAGTAGCCACTTGTTTCAAATTAACAGACGGACTGATGATTTCCGAATTGACGGCCACCGGAATGATTGAAAATGAGAATCATGACTGGCGGGATGAGGCGTGCAAGCGGATGTTTTAATGGGCCCTGAGATGACCCGAATGGCATCCATCAACAATAAATTAATGGACACAACTAATGCATCAAAATCACATGCCAAATGTTCGTGGATCATGAGCCACACGCACCGTCTTAACGCCCTTTCACTTGTCATTCGATCACACAACAACGATCGGGGGATCAGCGTGTTTACGTCTCGGAAACACTCAAAATTCGATTAAATTTGTCGTCGGTTTCCACATTGTCTTTCCCCCGGAAAGCACCTTAACGGACATCTGTCTGCCAACCACATCAAACCCTGTCACGCCTCATCCGAGAGATCAGCTGCGAGGACGATCGGTTTTTATGATTTTCAACTTTTTGAAAAATGAGATCCCGCTCTCTAATCCGATCATTGCGGTAAATGTCGTCATAAATTGAAATAAGTGGTGCAGTTTCACGAGAGATCATAAATCGCCGCAGTTTCGCGGAGATCAATTCGTCTCCAAAACTTCTTTATGGAATCGTAAAACTCGTCGTCCGGTAGTCGGCGACCAGAAGTTTTTTTTGCCAATTAGAAGTTGAAATTGCCACAAAAAGACTCCTGATCACAAAGGTCGAATCCCATCGACTTCGGCAATTCGCCATCGGACTTCTCACCAATTCGCGCGAAAGAACAAACAAATTTGGCTGTCGACTTCTTAGCCGCCGAAACGACCCCGCAGTTCGTAGACAACCATACAGGTGTCGAAGACCACACGTTCGATTGCCCGAAATCATTTCTGCCGTTTGTTACAACGCTTTAACCTTCCCCTCCCTTCAACTTACAAAACACCTTCCATCAAAAACCGTTATCTTCAAATGATTGCAATTGCATTTAAACGACAAAAACAAAGTGACGGAAACGTACAGCATCGTGAGTTGCAATCGTAAACAGGAGAGAGGATTAACGATCAGGAAAAAGGCCTGTGAATAGCTAATTGTCATTCAAATACTGTGTTGTTAGTGGAACGCGGATTTTGCGTAATTCTTCCCACTCGGCCATCGGCAAAAAAAACCCGAAAACGATGGTCAATATGCTGAAGCAGAGCGCAGCTTTGCACCTGCCACATCAACGGAACCAATTTGCACATGACCGTTAAGAAGATCGGCAAATCCCGTCAATAAGGTCGAGAAGTCAAACCGGCAATTTCTTTTCCAAAGTCTCGAAAACTGAAGGCTGATATTCTCCAAGTAAACGAGCATTGTTTCTGAAAGCTTTTGAGGTCAGGAAACGTGTTGAGCGAAATGTGTTGGAAGAGACGGATCTCCAGACGAATTCATGTTGCGCAAAGAAAACTCAGACAGAAATATTGCTAAGGTCACATCGATGGCAAATTGCCGCCGTTCCCACAGCAATTTCATGGATCCAAGACAAAAAGCATTCGCGACATGACGAGGTACAACACACGCCCAATCTAACCGCACTTAATGGGCAACACGACAAATCTCCGCATTCTAATTGGAAATTTTCGTGGATTTTAATGACCGGTGAATATCGAGCCAATAAAAAAGTGCGATCGCAAAACCCCAACCGTTGCATCTCTCTCTTCGATTTCACGTCTCAATATGCGTGTGCTTATCAACAAAATGCAAATCACCGCGCAGGGCGATGATCGAACTGTTCGCCTTGACGGGCCTCCATCGTTCGACTGATTCTCGACGGCGATAAGTGTCGATATTACAAGGCCAAAGAAACAAGAGCATAAGCAATTAGGTTGGGCTATGATTTCAATAATTTGTCGCAACGTCCTTCTGTGGACGAAGACATGTTCTGGGGCCAAAACTGAGGGGTGGAAATGGCGACGAGATGGCGGCTGCGAGCGCCTTTAATTGTCGCCTTATCATTTGCCTGAAACCGCAAAACCACACCTCGGAAGGCTGTTGCATTCGACTTCTCCTCCCTCACACTTCGAACGGGAAATGTTGCGAATTGGCCGTTCGACCAATTAACAACCAAAGTCATTAGGACTGTCAACAAACAAACCGAACGTCTCGCCGATCGTAAAATTGAAAAAACCTCCGACTACCAATTCAGAGGAATTAAAAAACCACTGGAATGTCGACTGATCTTTCTACTTGCTAATCAGTTCGTAATAAAGAAGGGCGATGGATGGCGTTGAAAGAGCTGTCGACTTGACTCCGGCAGGCTCAAAGTCACTTTGTTAGCACTTCGAAATTTATCACCGTTTCTTGAACTGATTAGCGCAGACAAAACTGAAAGGTTTACAACCCGCTGGCCGTCGATCGAGCGACCAATACTCCTCAAGATCACGAGCTTCAGAAGGCCCATAAAGCAACTCGAACGTAAAGATCAATCACGATCAATGCTCCCTACTGTAGAACCTTGTGTTGTACGCATAACGAAAGTTCAATCAAAAATACGTCGCACAACGCGAAATCCATGTTGCCATTTGGACGTAACAGTTTGTATGAGCAGCTTATGGATCGGGGACGGCGAACGCACCGGGCGAACTGCAATCCAATTTTCGCGAATTCACGTCATTTCCCCAGACCACACGCAACGACGATAACGAAAGAAAAACGACGGAGACGGTGAAACGGAAATGCGCGTAAAATCAACGTTATCACTGGCTGAAGCGGAACTTAAAAACTCGTCAAATCGCCATTCCGCTCTGACTCGACGAGATCGCAATCCAAAAATGTTTGTTGGGCGAAAATTTCGGGAAAGTCATTAAAAATCGGATGCCAAGCGCCATCATGGAGCGACTACCGTAGACCAATAGATGAAAGTTGTCGGCCCGTTTTTGGACGCAAACGTGTGACCCGAGGGCTCCTCCATAAATTTCGATCACCTTTCGCGCGAGATTTCTTGCCGTCGCCCGCAACCGGTTTTTTACGAACGTGACAGCTGCTGTCAAAAAGTGCAGATCGTCACGTCCGAATGCGCGAATTTAGCGCCAAATTTTTTCGTCTTTAAAAAACTGTCAAAGAAAAAATTGAAGAGTCGGAGGACGTAAAAACGTCGAAGACACGCGGCGCACGTTAAAATCAACGAAAAAAGAATGCGATTGTCTCCGGAGCATGTCGGCAGTCGATTAAACAAAAAGCGATCAAAAACTGCCGAAAAAACAATCGAAGGTAATCAATCCGCGACCGATGAGCGTCCGCCGATCGGGGCGTCGCGCTGTTTTTTTGCGAACGCTCGGAAAAAATGCCAAGAGACACGAAAAAACACTACGGATTGCGTGCTTCCGACAAGCGGTTTTTATGGCCGCCGCGAGTGAACACGCACGCTTAAGAACCATAAAATCAGTCCGAAGACATAACTTTTGATCCACGCACATGTTGTCTATGATAACGAACAAAAAAACGTTGCGAAAACCTTTTTTCTGAGATCGAACTTCGGTCTCCTTGCCGAGACCGGAAATATCAATCGGTCATCAGACGGCGCCTTCAGACGTCGAAAATAGTTGGCGAGTGGAATTGTTCAAGAACTTTTTCAGAGCGTTTTTCTCGTTACGACCAAAAAGATGTTGATCTGCGGTCGGCTCCGACTTTCGTTCTTTGATTCAACTCCTCGAAGGCTTTGGAAAAGTGCCAATCGGACGTGTTTGTTAGTTCTTTTCAATGCGCTCCGAAACTCAACGATCCAAACTTTTTTTGATCGAAACACAAAAAGACGGAACGTCCGACTTTGAATGCGCCCGGAGAGTCCTTTCGAACCGAACGCGCAACACAAAAAAACGTCGAATAAGAACGAGGAAACGAACGTTGGGCGGGGAAAAAACTCGACACGACGGTTTTTCGCGTAACCGCGAACAAAAGAAACATCGAACTCACGTTCAAAAAACCCTCCTCAACATTCGACGTCGTGCAAATCAACCGCAGTTAATTAATTTCAACGAATTGCGCGTTCGACGAGAATTCCAATTGTGAGGTTTGCGAAAACTTCGCAACATTCGGGAATCATAATTCCCGGAGATTCAAGAGCGAGACGCGAACGGTTCGTAAAACGCCGACGTTTTCTGTGCAAACAATCCCACTGGCAAAAGGTCAAACTTTCGCTTTTCGATTGTTACGTTCGTCTGCTTGTGGAAAAACACCACGACCGACGAGTTCAAATAAAAAAAACTTCGAAAAAAATGCAAATCCACAGCCCCATCGATCGGGATGGACGGAGGACCGTAAAGTGACGGCGCTTTTGTAATTGGCTTCTGCAACGTTGCCCACGGATACGTGATAAGATTATCGAGTTAAACGGGGAAATCGAATTGAGGGTTCAAATTTGGAAGGAACCTGCAGGTTGCTGCTCGAACCCTTCGACGAATCGGAACGACACGAGCGCTCGTCCAGAGATCAGTTCGCGTTTAACCGTAGCAATAAGCGAAACGATGTCGCGCTTGAAATTCCCGAACATCAGTTCGGGATCACGAACTTTCATTTGCTTTTAAGACCGAACGTCGGAGGTCGTAAAAGCGACAAAATTGGGCGTGTGGGCGACAACTCGAAATCGCAACATGATCGCCGTGTTTTTGTGGTTTTTATTGCGTTTGCGGCCATTCAAACTCTGCGTCGAGCCCACCAACCGTTTCGATGTATACGGTAGTGTGTGAGTCATTGCGGTTAACGAGAGTTTCGTGCGTCGCTTCAAAGAAAAAACATCTGATCGAAGGAGTCGAATCTCCAAAGGATCGTGGTGCATACGATCATCCGAGTGCCAAAACGCACGTATGCAAATGTATGGATGCGAACAAATTGCGGAGTGTAATAAAATAAGTTTACGATAATGAATGATTCAAAGGGTTGGCAGCGCTGTTTTACGACTCGACGCCAACAGATGGGCCACCAAAAATCGGCATCGTTTGTGCATAATCGTCTGCCTAACGAAGTCAATCGAATGAAAACAAAGATGACTACGAGCGAAAGGTCATGCCGATGAGTTTGCGTCGAGTCCGAAAAGTAGTTTAGATGATTGAAAGCGTTATCTCTCGTTTTTCTTGTACTCAACTTTGATGATGAAAGTCGCAAAGGCAAATTTCTTCGATTCTCCTCGACCACACCTCGTTTCCTGCAAAAATCAACCTTCACTAGCTTGACAACCCTTTCGTCTATCGACTCATCAGTTTAAATCAAATGCGTCGATGAGTCACGGAAACAAACAAAAAAGAGTTTCGAGCAAAGTTAATTTCGCATTCGAAATTTTCAGTTGCGTCCGGAAACCGCAAAAAATCGTCTAAGCAAACAGGCGCCTCCGAGATCCCCTTTTTTGGCGCGCATAAAATTAGACGTGATTAGAACTTTCTAACTCCAAAAACACGTCCGAACGTCGAACACGAAAGCGTCCTAATCTCGCTCCTCAAGTTAATCCAATAAAACGGAAAGATGAATCACAATCTTTTTTGTTTGTCCGCGGAAGGAAAACAAAGAAAGAAAGTTTTGGGGCGCATGATCGTTTGTTTGCTGCAAACTTCTCCCTGCCGATTGACCTGCGAAGTGATGGGCCCCGATGATCTTTGCAAGGCATCTCTGACTAATCAAATCGCCCTTGTTTTTAAACCTCCAAGGCGCCACGCTTCCGGCAAGATAAAACAACTGTTCGAAACGGGCAGAGTAACATCTTCACTCGAAATTAATTGGGAAATTATCGATCAACAACCTTCTCCAAACTTCCTGTTAAAGTGATCGTGAGCAAGAACCTTTTCGGATGATAAGCCAAACATTCCGGAAAGCATCATCGAACATAAACTCCCGTAGTTGATTACGTAAATTGACTATAAAATCATCGCAATTTCAATGTCAGCTGTTGAAATTGTTAGCAGACAATAGCATTGAATGGAGCAGTGAGTGCTCATTGGAGTGGTTGAACTGCTAATTGAAACCAAGAGAATCTTCTAGCTACTGCGGAATCATCACACCCAGGTGTTCTTTGCAATAAATCGAAGTACAAGTAAAATGTGTGGAGTACAAGTAGGAATCGCTTTTCACTGCTCCAATTTCAACTAATTCGGGACTAAAAACAAGCGCCGATAACAAAAACAACATGGAAAGCAGATTACTAAGAATAAGCGGTTTCATTTCGCTCGCTGCGAAGCACCCAAAAAAACATTTGACACAACGGGACCTTTGTTTGCGCTCCAAACAGCTGATTCTGTTCGGCCATCCGGCTCTCCGGGAACTTGAGTAGTGGAGTCTGGTTCAAACGAAATCGCAACACTCTCGACGCCACGTGAAACCGAAAAAACACACAAAAGGATGACAGCGAGCATTCTGCTCACTAATGATGTGAAGCAAATGGACGGAACTTTTTAAGCCTCACGTGTCTAAGTGTTTTTTTTCACGTTCATTGCAAACATTCTCGTGGTTTCGAAAGCTTTCAATGCTCTTTCACTTTCTAAACGTTTCGTTGCATCATCACACAAAACGATGATTGACAACCCCCCAGGTTTCGAAATAACACAAAAGAAAAACAAGACCTTCAAATCGAAAACTAACCCTCGAAGATTACCGTAACGAGAAGTTTTCAGATCGATAGTACGGTAGTCGTCGGTTTCACCTGAAAATCATCTCCGAGTTAATTGACTGCAATAACAACATCGTAGTGATGCTCGTCCGACAACACACTGCACTTCATATCGAACAGCTGATTCAATCGGAATTCACGCGGTTAAGCGGCAAAACAGAGCGGACACGTCGCGTAATCGTTCGCTCTCTTTTTGAACAAACAGAAAAGGACGTAGAAAATCAACTGGTTACCGAAACGCTCATTTGCGTTTGGAGAGAAAAAACGGCTCGTCGAAAACGCTTGTTTTCAAGCAAAAACTTATGAGTTCACTGAATGCTTCGCGGTTTTTCGGATCTGCGTCGAGCGTCTTCAATCGTCTTGATTCCCGACCGGATGTTTTGGGGACTTGAGTCCTTGAATGACCAGAAAAGCTATTAGACCAACGGAAAGCTACACGCGTCGACTTGGAATCAGACAACGAAAAAACGCTCGAACTTCTCACAAAAACAATCTTTGAGATTTTTGGGCGCAATCGAACTGACAGCCTACGAACGTCGCGGAATCATAAGTTTTGGCTGAAAACAACTGACCGTGCGCCGCAACGGAGTTCAAGTGAACGAACGTTTTTCACATGCGAATTGCGCAAGAAAAAACACCGTTGATGACATGAACGCAACAGCTGTGCGTTAACCATTCCGTTTTTTGGCAACATAAGTGAAGGAAAGAATGTTGCCGGAAAAAAACGTGAACGTTTCATAACAACAAAAAAACACACGCCGATGTTTCTTTTTTACACGACTCACTTTGGCGAACATTTTCGTCCAACAGGTCTGATGCATTTTCCGAGTGTCCAATGCGCACAACAAAAAATTTTCGTAATTCCACCACCGAAGTAATTCGACGTTTGTCAACACCGCCGGAACGCGCTATCAACGCTGCCAAAAACGCGGGTCGCTTCTCGACTTGCGTGTGAGCGGCGAACTTTTTGAACAAATTTTTCTTGACCACAGGGTCTCTCGTGGCCGCGCCAAAAAAAGAACGTTCGAGAGATGGCGTGTGAAAACTTTTTGGTTGTCGGAAATTCCTAGTCGAAATCTTAAGCTGCAAAATTCCGAGAATTGCGCAACCAACAACAACAAAAGCACTGGGCAACAGTTTGATTTTAGCCGACCGTTTGAAAAAATGGTCGACCAGTGGTTTCGTTGCAACGAAACTGCGCTGCAGAAAAAGAGTCTGTAGAAGAGAAACATTCGATTGGACGTTTCTCTGTGGAAATCACTTGCGCGTTTGCTTTATTTTGATGACGTAAATGTAAATCGCGTGTTTAAGTCGTGAAATGAACTGCTTTTTAATTGCGCGTGTTTCTGATGGCGATCTGTGATCGAGAAATTGGACCAGCCGTCATCTGTTGGATGGGAGTAAAGATCCGCCGGGTCGAGTTGCAAGTTTTTGTCGATGCAAAATGTCCGATCAAAAACAACGTTGCGAAGGTCGTTCGAAGTTTTGGCGAGCAAAAACAAAGGACCTCCGCGTTTATATGCTCTCGGAAGTGTACCGTAAAAAACCGCTGATTAATTCGATAACTATTCCAAATGAGAGATGCCAAAGTGGTCGTCGTTCGCTTCTTAATGAGATGCAGAATAGCGGTAAAATGAGCGCGGACGAAGCGGCGGTTGATGAATACAAACAGTTTGAGGGCCCACGAGAATTTATTCTGGAAGAGGAAAAATAACCATCCGGTCATCGAATAAGCGGCATTACTTTTTGAATTGATGATAGAAACAACAGACGATCGTCAAGTCCAGCTGAGCCATTGAGCTTCTTTGGGATGGACCAAATCGTGAAAATTAGATAAAAACAGAAATTTGGGGACTATTGAGGCAAATGAACAGAATTCCTTAAAAGACATCTGCATTCTGTCCGATTCGAAGAGTTCTCTACAAACAGCCTTTGCTCTTTCCTACTGTCAAGCGGCTCGTTTGGAGGTCGATGGAATCGGAGTCCGAACTCATTAACAAGCGCTGATCTATCCCGAAATCCAAATGCGATCATAACACCAATAATCCTATTCTTTGTGTGTTCAGACTCATTAAATGGCGCCAGAAACAATAAACATCATCACTCCAAGGTCTCGCTTAACATCCAAACTTCTGCAAACAGGAAATACAAAATCAACAGTGGAGGAGATGATAAAAACCGGGTGGTAATCAGCCGTCTCCGAATTGATAAAAACATTGGTCAATTGATTGGGTAAAGCGACAGGAAATCAATGGACGCATAAACGGTAAACAGAAGTTTTAAGTCTCGAGATTTTGAAGGACATTCGACGCGCCAATGGAATTTCTTGGTCGACGTTTTTACTTAACCAAAAAACATCTTCCGAGAAGCGAAAAGGTCGCGCGAAAGTTCTTTTTTTCTTGGGCGTGCCCCTTTTGCCCAAAGCTCAACAAAAAGTTTCGGTATTCGTGAAGGTTTTAGCGGACAATGGCCGGTAAACAGGACGAATAAAATATCAACTCTTACATTTCTGAGTTGTTTTCTAGTTGGCATCTGAGCGAAGCTTCCGCATCAACACACGGTCGATGGGTCATCCGAAGCAGAGGGGACTTCGTATTTCAGAAGCCGTCAAAACACGAATATGGTTGCTGTCCTTGAGTTTTGATTAAACGAAAAGGAAACCGTAACAGTCAAGAGTCGCATTCCGTTGTACTGAGCCCTCCAAGGTCACCACCGACTTCCGAGATCAACGATGAGTTTTTCGTTAACAGACATTTCATTGGATGAGTCAATGAAGTAAAATCGACTCATCCAACGAAATCATAACATGTTTATTTAGTCGATGATTACGCCAATGAAATTCGATCTTTCGTAAACTCCAAGAGCTCGTAGGCAAAAACCGCAGCCACGTGTTTAATTAGCCGCCTTCTGACTTTCTATGCTACGGACGATGTTTGAACACGAAGAGCGAAATGTACAATCCTTCATTTCACCATGTTAAAGCACAATTCGTATGAAACAAAAGGCACCGGCGATCATACAGTTTGCGGCCATTCAATTCACGGGACTTAAACTGACCACCCTGTTTGTTCTCGACCATACAAACTACACGCTTCAATTTCGCTTTCAAGTCCAAGGAACGCAAAGTGAAATCGAATTGATCGAAAGGGAAACTTGGAATCGTGCTTGGAAATCGTTCGCAACAGCCGATAGTTTCATTCTTTGAAGTTTTTGCCGTCGAGTTTTCTTATTCATCCGCCGACAACGCGTCTTCGAAGCCGTTGATCAGCGAAGGGTTCATGTAAAAACAAAACGCTCTCCGATGATCATAATTCGATGAACAGAAACTTTCTTCGAGCAGTTGATCTCCGTTACAGCAATTTTTCTCAAATCGTCGAAGAATTTGTCCTTGAGCGCGATCGAATTCCGCCGGTTTTTGGGAGTCCGCTAACTTCCGATTATCGTATTGAAACGACGGGAACTTACGGGCCAAGAACCATCGACCTGTTAGGGTCGATTGTCGTCAAAAACGAATATGCAAAAGCTCGAGAGAACATTACGCCTCGAGCATCAAACTCACGACAAACAAAATGCACGGTTTCGAAAGAATCAACGAAAACTCATCCACGAGTTATTGTCAACGACACCCATCTGCTTATACTCGAGGATCGAATGTGTGTGTGGAAAGGACAATGCGGCAAAATGTTCAAACGGAAGAAAGCGCGGAAGATCGGATTTCATTCAGAAATCGACGTTTATTGAGCGGCGGAAGTTTTTGTTTTATGGAGTCGGAAATCAGAAATCGGAATTGTAAAGAAGAAGAAGTTCGCGCCGTCAAAGTGAATGGAACCGTTTGTTAGTGTAGAAGTTCAGATGACAATAAACGAACCTTGTAAACACTTCGAAGTTGATGTGAAAGCTACGAAATGAACTCGAACATAATTGCAGCGTTTGAAATGTTTCTCAAGGAAAAAACGAGTACACAGGCGGTTTCATAGGGTTGCTCATTGTTTACTCCCTCGTATCGAATGTCCGTTGAAACAAAACCGAGCACGTGAAAGTGGATGGGACCGTTGGAACCGTAAAGTTTAATTACATTACCAAAAACTGCCCTCACAAAGACTTGCAATTGCGATCCGGATGACGTGGACCGGAGCTCGACAAATCCGCTTAGACGGCGTGAATGTTCGCAAAGACGAAAACTTATGAAGTCGAAAGCGGATGACCGTAACGAAAGTCCCATCGTTCAAGACCTTCTCAAGTAACGAGCTCAAGAAGTCGAAATGGACAGTTGATCCCGGGCGCCTACGAAACAATCGTAGAGCCAAAATGCAGCAGCGCAAAAATGTCGCAATTGGCGACGGCAGACAAAAAGCTTCAACTTTGTGGAACCCAACCAAGTCGAAGGGATTGAAGAGAGAGAAAAAGAGAATGGAACGGAGAAGAAAAATTAATTTGAATTCGGTCGTGCTCATCGAACAGTCCAAAAGAAGGAGGGAAACCGGAAACAAACCGAATGCATTCGAACTCATTGAGCATTTTGGCAACAAGCCGACCGCGTTTTTACGACCGATGCTGCTCTTCGGTTTTTCAACCTCCTCGGGCACCCCAACGTTTTTTTCGGATGTCGAGAATCGTACTCTGCTCGCCCTCCAATTTGTTGCGTTTGATTCATTTGGCCGGATCGTGAAAGGTCAACGATATCCGTTGAAGGTTCCATTCGTCTTCGGGACCAATTTCCCTTCGAGCGGCCTCGCTCCAAGCAAATCGACGTCGAATGATTCCAAGAAACAACCGTCTCAACGTTCGTTGGAACACGAAGTTTTGGCGCCAAATTTCCGATGATCAGAAACTGCAAGTCGTGTTTTACTGCTCTCGTTCTACCGTAGGAGCTTGAAGATCGATCACGTCTGTCGCCATTTGGTCGGTCGTCCCAATTTGTCGTCGAGTCACGTAACTTCGAACAACAGAGGAGCGGGATAAAAAATGACTTTTTGCCTAAGTGGTGCCAGCAAGTTTTTTTGCGAATGTCAACCTTCTCCGACGTAATAGATGGAATTAGCGATGGTATCAATTGGGCGACAGACAAAAACTCGGGCTGTTCGAATCCACGAATTTCGCGCGCGAACTTTTTGTGTTTCGTTGAAAAAAACACAACGAAAACTTCTGCACGACCTTCAATATGATTCGGCACACCGCCAAAGAGCGCAGAAAATGAACGAACGAAGTTCGTAAAAACTCTCCCGAAGTGTCTGAACTACACCGATGGGAAGACAGCCAACAGCAACATGTGTGGAGGATTCGAACTGATAGGAATCGATTGGGAAAGTCTTTCACACACAAACCGAACACTTCACAGTTTCAAGAATCCAATTTTGGCCCTTCAACCTTCGTTACGCAAATGAAAGGCGGCAGCTGTGAGTAAAAAGGGGGAAATGAAGATCTTCAATTTGTAATTGTGAAAATACGATTCCCAATGATCTCGAAAGTGCCGACCAATTATCGTCGCGTCCTATTCGGAAGGCCGTTCAATGAGATTGGTCCCAATAAACGAAAAGCAATTTCGATTTCACTAATTCACTCGTCCAGATAATGCGATTCGTTTTAACCATTAAACGCTCATCCCCCAATTCTTTTACGGTCATTCTCCTTGGCTTTTGTTCTTCGATTGCACGCGCGGACATTCAAATCGATGCCAATCAAAAGAAAATTTGTCGACTTTTCATGTCTTTCTGTTGCGACGCCAAAAGTTCACGACACAAAAACCCGAAGACGAATATGTCCGTTTTCTCCACCCAATTCCAACACTTTTACCACTTGGCCACAAATACACGCAAGGCACACGCAATAGAGAGGAAAACAGAAGAAAAAATTTATAGCCGAACACATGGGTGGTAGGTAGTTAGTAGTAGGTAGGTAGGTAGAAAGTGGATAAGTGTTGTTGTAAGCGTTTCAATTCACGATGTAACCATCTTACACAATCTTTTGCGTCAAAATTTTGAAACAATCAAAAAACAATACGTTTGGAATCGACCAACGAAAAAGTCACCTACAATGAAACCCGCTTTCTCGCTCTCCATACAACCACAGTAATGAAGAGTTACGAAGAAGCCAGACGACTATTTGCATAGAAACGAAAAGGATTTGTAGCAAAGGAACAGGTTGAAGATTAACAGAAAAGAACACTTCGAAGACGCTCAATAAGCGCGAAATTCGCAGCGGATAAGAAAACCAAAGGTCACCAGTTCCGAATTGGATCAACACTTAGCGGGTCATAAGAGTCGTTGCCGTTGAAATTGGTTGGTATAATGGAGATGTTTGAAATTGATCAAAACGTACATGAGCGGCAATTGAGTACTGAATTTGTAAAAACAGTAGGGTGAAACTGGAAATGGGTTTCACGCTCGATTTCCGATCGAGTAATCGTAGCTCCAAAAACCTTGCAAACCAAAAGGATAATCGAACAGCTCTCTTATTCTGTTTCAATACTGTTCAGCAACCGACGGAATTCGATTGATCTCTTCAACGAATACTCGTAGTTTAGGCTTAACGGATCCGAATTAGCCACTAATTCGATCTCGCACCAAAAAATGTTGACTTAGGAACGTAAAGTTCATGACCATGGACAGAATAGTTGGATTTCGGATAGGAAATCAGATCGAAAATAAGCTTCTCCATCATAAGATGCCCGCAAGGCATCAACCTTAACCCAAATTTAGAAGACGAAAAAACAGGACTCGGATTCTCGTCTGCAATCGACAGACAGGTTCAACGGCTGCAAATTGCGACCCGATTAGACGACGGAATTCGAGAAATTTGTCGGAATCAGGCGCCGTTGATTAGAATAATTGAAGACACGAAATTGCGCCGTGAGTCACTTGTTAAACTCGGATATTGAAGACTTCTTTAAGACACAAATTCTGAGGCCATGAGCTTAAATGAGTCACACTCCCTGACATCCATTAGCTTCAAACAAAGTCCAGCAATTGTTTGGGATTCTCGATGAAAGTTGTTTGACTACAATCCTCGAATCAACAGCTCGCTGAAAAGACCGACGAATTTGCTGCCGATTAAAATATCCGTTCACTAAATTGCCGTCAAAGACAAGCGTGATTCTCGTCATTCGCGGATTATTTGCGATCGAATGAACTAACAAGTCAGAAGTGACTTAAAGGCGACGACCTTTTGGAACGAAAGTCGGAGAGCGCTGACTTTTTGAATGAGATCCGCAGACGTAGGGAACTACAAAAGAGTGAAGAGGAACGTTGGCGTGTGTTCGTCAACGACGAATTGAGTTCTCTGTTTATTTTATCGAACCGTTTTTCCGGAACAAGAATTCGCGTTGACATTTTCATAAACGCCGTCGATTGCAATGACGCAGCCGTCTGTTTGAAACCATTTGGAAGATTCAACGTGGCTTAACGAACGTGTGTTGATTTTATTTTAATCGACCGCCAGACGATCGTTATGACTAATCAGTCGGTCGAGTCGATTTGGCTCGCCGATGGCTGAGTCAACGAGCGGGTGGCTGTCGATCAACAGCGAAGGGGCGTACGGTCGATGATTGCGGACAACAAGGTCAGAAGCTTACTAAGGTATTGGATTACGGTCCGAGTGTTTGGTGATGGGACGCGATTGCAACAGTCTTTGTCGCGTAAACATCCCGACGACAAAGACCTCCAACCGTTACATCTTCGAATCAAATGACCCGCGAAATGGTGTTTAATGAAGACAATGAAGCAGTGTTTGTTGCGAGACGTATGTTGCCATAATGGAAAATCCACGAAAAAGCTAACGGTAACCGTCAAACTCACGATACTCAAGAAAACAATCTCGTAAGCTTTATTGTACTGCCGATACATCGAATTCGCATTAATTGCTGACTTTTACGCTTCTCAACCGACCACCCGCAACGTCCAAGGGCACGTGAAAAGTTAACGGGAAATTGAATTGGAGTGAGGAGAAAACAACTAATCGCTCCACAATTCGAATACACGCGAAAAGTGTTCGTTGTTTTTCGAAACAACGTTTCTTAACACGCTTCTAACATGAAACTCTCGATATTCAACGCCGCATTTTCGCGCATTTCAAGCCAACCCGAAGGTTTGTCATCGTTGAGTGTCCTTGAATGATGAATATGAGAATCCGAATAAACGCGCATGTTGTCAACTTTAATCGCACTCTTCGTTTTGACACAAACGGACGGTCGATGAACACCGTCGATTGTTTCAATCCGCAAAACGTTTCTTTTGCCCTCGAGGTTCCGGCAACTTACGCATGGAAACGGAAAGATTTGAAGTGTCGGAAAGGGCGTGTTATGCATCAAACACGAAGATCAAGGACACGAGAATGATGAAGTGAGAAACTGGCGGCAACCCAAATTTCCCTTTCAACTTCCGTTCTTTTTCGTAAGAGGTAACGTCAAGGTCGTTTTCACGTCTCAACGATCGCGTGTGGTCGAGCGACTATCCGTGTTGAGGAAGCTTTTGAGAACAAAGCGATTCGAAATACCTTCTCACAAACACTCTTAGTGTTTTTAGCACCTTCAGGTCAATTGATGAGCATAAGAACAAGTACAGTCAATTTGAGGAACAAACATTTGATATAAAAGTTGCGAAGATCGTCGCGCGTGAAAACGAGACGGATAAATGACGAAAAGCCAGAGATTTGAAATGTAAATGAAGAAGAAACTCTTGGCATTCGACTACGCGATGAAGTCAGAAGTGTTGAAATCAGAACACAAACAAAGTTTAAAGACGCCGTTCACGACGCATTAAAACGTAAGTTTCGATGGGCCGGACATGTCGCAAGAAGAAACGACAACCGATGGTCAACAAGAACAACTTTCTGGTGGCCTTATGGTTGGACCAGACCAATTGGAAGACCACCTCACCGTTGGCGCCGAGACTTGAATCTGTTGGGAAACGGATGGCAACAAATCGCTCAAAACCGAAGCGACTGGAAAAAAGCGGTCGAAGTATTCGCATCAACAAATTAACTATCTTCTACCATCTTTCATTTTATCTTGTTGTTGATTTGTTGATTGAACCGAATAAATCATTGTAATCATTGTAATGAAGAAGACGAAAAGTGAGCATTTTGACTGGTTTTCACTCTTCGATTATTTGCACAGTCCGAAAGTCAATAGTTGTGGTTGAAATGATCTCGACTCTTGACGCCCGTTTTCGACATCCCGATACACGAGCACTTTAATGAGTTCGCTCGAAAACAAACGTTAGAAAACGCGGGTATTAGATGATTGCGCGTTGATCGAAGAGAGAGGGTCCCAAAGACGAAACCCGTTGAATTGAAACGGTTGTGTCATCCAGAACTTGCTTGCAATTACTCGGGATCAAGTTGTTTTGCTGACTAAGAGAATTGAAAGGTCAACTGCTATCTACTCTCTAGGCCCCATGTTGTCGTGAGTAAACGCTTTTAATTCAATTCCTAAGATGAAAGATTATCGAATGTACAAATTTGATTGGATGAAATAAGTGGTTTGTAGGAGGCAGGTGGAAACTAATAGTCCACGGACAACTCGACAGATTTGAAATCGAAAGTCAAGTTCCCGGATAAATTGTAGTGACCTCGCAACCCCTTAATCATAGAAAACTTGTTGACTATACAAAGATCCAAATTTGGTTAACAAAAATTTTGCGAAATTTTGTGCCAACCGCCGCCATTCGCTTCGGTGTCGTGAAGAAGCCGGTGAACAGTCGTGAGGACACTGATTTACGCTCTTAATCCAAACGAAGCCCAGATTTATGTGCAAGAAGCCACTCATAATACCGATCCGTGAGAATTTATGACTTCTTGTCTTTTGTTTACTCTTTTTCAAAGTCTCGATGTGTGGAACGAAGATTGTGGAGGCCTTCATAATGTCGAGTAACATCGCTCCAAATATCAAACCGCTTCGACGGATGAATACGCGTCCCGGAGATTAAGAACCGGAAATAAGCACGTTGCAGATAATTAAAACCAAACAAAAGTGACGATCAAAAGGGCAAAGAAATCGAGGCATTTCGACGACTTGTACGAAGGTTAATGGCACCTAATCGTATAGTTGACGACACCAATTAAAAGCTGATGAGAAGGTAATCATAGTCGAAGCATTCGACAGCTTTTCATCGATCATTAACAATCGACGTCAAGAAGACATTTTTCGCCTAATGAACTCCTCTCATTATGCAAATAAAAACAATACGATTGCTGGCGGTACGAAAGTAAAAAACTCACTTCGCCTGCGAATTAAGGTCCCGCGAACAAAAATAGCGAAATAGGCGGAGCATAGCCCCAAATTGAGATCTTCGTATGAGAGACGGAAAAACGGATGTCACCAAACAACGGCCATCTCAGCGTCGATGAAGGTCCTAACATGGAAAAAAAGAGCAGAGTTGACGAGCCCGTGAATAATGAGTACATTCGACCGTTCTGCTGGTGTCGATTCCAGACACTGCAATTAACGGAACGGTAAACATGTTTTTGTTTCGATATGTCCGTTCATATTCCACTTTTTTTGGAACACATCCAACGAAGTCCGACATGCGGTCGAATGAGAAACAAGCGCGAAAATGACAAACTCGTCAAACAGAAAATTTCAATTCAATTTTATTGACCGCATGGCCAAATTTTTGACATCTACGGACGTTCCGTTCAATTCTCAATAGACCAACTCATCGCAGTTCAATGAAGACAAGAAACGTTGACAAATCCAATGGCATGTTGACGACTACTCAGTTCCTACGAATTGCAACATTTCTCTGCTCAAACAAATCAACAGCTACAGATAAGAAGTGTTTATTTTAAAGATAGAGTCGGATTATAAGCTCACACTTCCTAGAACATAAAGCGGTTTTTGAATAAAGATAGCTGAACAAGATCAATTAGCAACGCAAATTTAACAATGAGACAAAAAATGACGTACTTCTTAACATCATCATATTGCGTGTTTTGATTCATATATGATGTTGAAAGTGAAGAAGGAAGGTGAGCAAAGAAGTTAGGAGAATCTCGGCCGGGCTAATGTTTGTGGTGCTAGGAAGCTCGGGAGCGAGAAATCGGAAGGTCGTTGGAGCCATGACAAATTGCACAAACTATTCGGTCTTCTAAACATGAATGTAAAGTATCATTGGGGTTGTAGTTATCGTTATTCAAAATTGTAAAGATAGTCGAAGATGTTTTCGCGAATACACAGGTTTCAAACGGTGATTTGGGTACGAGAGTCCATGTCTACTGACTGTTCGGGAATCATATCGTCGGCGTACTTGTCCTCGTCTTCATATGGATTTTCAGATGTCGGTCCGATTCCATCTTCAAACTTAAATCACTTAATCGTTAAAAATTTATCGTGAACAAACATATCTTCTTGTATTTTATCATTATTCGAGGCTTTTCCATTTTCTCGTGCTCTTCGATCACTTGTCGATACTGGGTCAGATCGTCGCTTTTCCAACGATCTCGTTTAGCTGCATAATTTAAATTCAAGATTAGAGCAACAAAGTCGTCGGGTCCAAAGTTTGTTTCCATGTGCTTGGCTTTTTTCACGTGTCGTTCAAAACAATAGCGTTTCTTGTGGCCCATCGCTTTGCAGGTCTCGCAAGCGCCGGCACGAAATCGTTTGGCGACGTTCTGTGTTGTTCCTTTCGGATATCATTTGCCAATCAAAAGATTGACTTCGATAATCTTTGTAGTCAAGGGCTGACATAAACAATGATCAGGAAAGATGGTTGATCAGATATGAAGGCATAGAATGCGAGTGCAGGCAAATCCTGTTAACGCATTGGTCATTGATCCAACTGGATATTTCAAGCGTTGATATCGTCGCCGACTGTTTCAAATCATGTCGTTGCCTTCGACGCCTGTCTTTTGAAATAATCCGCATGAAGGCTGACAATTGAAAAGTAAGTGACTACATAGATTATCGTTTTAACCGGGTAATTCAGATTTATTCTCATCATTGTCTAAGCGTGCACTGTTTATTAACATAAACAGATGCTTCATATTCAGGAGACTGAATCCTCGTCCTTCTCTACGACGAAGTCCGATCAAAATAATCAGAAGATAAGTATTGAAAACCAATTTGGTCGAATTGCTGCTTTGAACAACCGTCGTTCAAATGACGAATATGTCGGCATTGATAGCCGACCATTGCAACGTATGTGACTGCATTGGTTATTGAATTGACTGAATATTGCAGATTTCCACGGTGAATACATTTCATATCTCGCCAGTTATTAATAAAAGTGGATGCTTTAAATTCAGTCGTCGAAATCGACGCACATTACAAGTCGAGTCGTTGCCTTCTACGTGAATCGATCAAAATAATCAGCATTGAAGGCCGAAACCCTTTAAGACGCTGCTTTTTGTTCGAGCAATAGGAACTCGTTTAAGATATTGAACAGTCTAACTTGTATTTCACCCAATTGATTCAACAGATTTCTTGTTTTATTTTCACTTGTTAACTGAATAAAAGCTTCAAAACAAATAGTTCATTAATTGAGTGCAAAAAGAAGTCATTGAGTAGTGGTAAAAAGCGTTCGTCACTTGAGATTCCAAGGACGTCTCCGATCCATGTACTAATCAAGCTCATCGTTGCTTAACTTGCCAGATCGGACGGGATGGCGTGCATTCAACGAGATGTGGACGAACACACAGGAACGAATGAGAGTGGAAGCTTAATAGCAACTGACAGCTGAAAGGTTCACTAGACCTCAACCCAAGTTTCAGTTGATAAGATCAAATGAGATCACTAATCAATGTTTTTGAGCCTAATTCATGACTAGAAGATCGAACTGTTTATAACGAGAGACCGATTTCTATCAAAACAATCAGACCGACTGTTCACAAGTAAAATCGTCGACTTCTATAGCCTGATTCCAGCTGATTACGTTTGGCTGATATTCACAGGGTTTTGAGTTTAATAGTGTATATTGTTATTTCGTTTATCATAATCAATTTCTATGGTTGGTAAAGTTCATTTTTGAAGGTTTGGATTTTAGCCATTTTTAATGTGTCTTTTGATTCCAATTCTGTTCTCGATCAACTTCAGGTCTCCAAATTCATAGAATTAGAATCTTCTAAGCTCCTTAACGAGTGTGCCAAATTAGAGCTCACCATCATCAATGGTAAGAGCTGCACAAACTTTTGCAATTTTGGACGATTTTCGACAGATGGTTTGGTTTTGAAGACCTCTCATTTCTCTCTCAGTTTTCCGGTGTCTACAAGTTCAGGCCTATTAAATAGCCAATTTATTGGGCTTTCTATTAATATAATATGAGCAATGCTTGTTGCCAGAATCTCCGAGATACATCAATTTACGCGATGGACATGTCATAAAAGAGAATGGGGGGTGTTGTGTATTTTAGCTTGTTGGCCGATTGGACTCCGCTGATATTCACAGGGTTTGGAGTTCATGAGTGGTTGTTGTTGTCCTGTTAATTACAACTGTTCTGTCGTCGTAGGGTAACAGACGATATTTACTAGACGAACAAATATAAAAATCAAAAAAACTACAACAACGAACAATAATAACAAGGACGCGAACGCCGCCTTGGCGTTCTATCACTACAGTGTTCGGGCTGGGACAACAACCTTCTACAGTCACTGGTTCTTGAACTACAGGCATTAAAATTTGGCCTCTTTCGGATGTTGAAGTCGGATAGTTGGTATTCTTCTTTGGTACTTTTATGTCAAGTGATACTAATATCTTTAAACTATTGAGTTTATGTTATTTACAACTATAGTAATCAGTTCTAAGCACTTTCGTAGTTCTATTTGTAGATAAATTATTCTGTTTGTTTGATGGTGTGCAGATGAACTCAACAGAAGTGTTGCAATAAGTTCATGACGTTGACGACTGCTTGCAGAGTCAATTGTTTGTTCGTAGAATCCAACGATAAACAATAGGCACTTTCCAATACCGTAATCGCAAATTAGCGGAAGGCGGAGCTCATTTCTTTTGTTTCTCGAGCGATTCAGTTTCCGTTTTGAGGCCAAAGAAGTAGGTTGTTTATTTGATGTCCGGTAATCAATTTTTGATTTCAGTGGTGCGATCTTCAACTCACACATCTCCAGAATCCACGTGTTCTTGGGAGAACCTGAATCCAATCGAACGAAAACGATGGCGACGTTTGAAAGCGAATCATCGAGAACGAACTCGAATGCACGATCTGAATCGAGCAATGGACACTTTACGTCAATATATTCCCGATTCTGTTTCACATCAAAAGTTGTCCAAGATCGAAACCCTTCGACTTGCATGGTGAGTAACACTAAATCGGGGCTTATTTTCTATTCCATCGATTCGCTTATTTTGGCCAATTTCCTTTCCGTCTCATTAGGTAACCTGCGCATACCGTTTATTTTGTTTTCCGTTGCATGAAATTCGAGAGTTCAAATCGGAGACCACTCGACCGATTTGAAGACTCAATTTTGCATGTGCTCTTGATCATTTTCGAGCAATGGACTTGTCAACCGCAAATCTTGTCGAGTGGAAGGCCACTCCACGATTGGCAAGTGCGCACTGAATTGCGACAAAGTTCAACAACTCAATAGAAAAATTAGAGGTCCTTATGACCTTGTAATCATTGCGCCTAATCCATGACAATAAAATTATGTGAACGGCTATTCATTGTTAGCGTTTTCAGTAATTACATCGCCATTTTGGATCGAGTACTCAACACCGGCCACTCGCCCACGCCGTTGGAATACGCTCAATGGCTGAGTGAGGGAATGAGTCAACCCACGGCCAATTTGATCGCCTCCAATTTCAACGTTCCTCCACGAGCTCTTCATGCAGCTAAACGAAGTCCACCCCAAAACTGCTACGAGCTTGTGAATACCATCGATTCTCGGGACTATTTTTCTGCTCAAACAAACCAATCAAACTCCCAATTTTTCACTTAGTCTCTTAACGCGATTTAAGTGCTCGATCTCACATTACACTCTTGATCCGAACTCTCATCGAGAACTTTCTTACTGGAAATAAACTAACTTTTAAACGAATACCACGTAATATAATAACAAACAAGAGAATAAAATGAATTCCAAGCCACATCTAATCGCTTCGTTTGTCTCTCCATGACCAACGAGTTTGAAGCTCTCAATTTCGATGGGTCCAGATCGACCACTTTGTTTGTTTCTTTCGTATCCCAATTCACATCGAAAATTGCTGACTGTGTTCACACACTACTTATATTCTGAAGACCAAACTTAAAATGCAAATTGATTGAATAGACGTACCCTAGAGCATCGATTGCCAGCAGTGCATTCGCCCAAATCAACACGTTTCTCCATATCGAATCGAAGATTGTGTCCCGGCTGATCGCAATCACAACACACATTCAATCATTGGCCACGATGTCAACTAATGTTCATGTTAAAGTGATAATTATTTCTCTGATTTCTAATTGAATTGTCAATAACCGTGTGGTTTAAGGTTTTTATTGAAATATAACCGGGTATTTCCTTTAAAGCATATAGACACGTTTTTCTATGGTTGCAAAGAAGACGAGATTATGTTGTAAATCAGCGAACATAGTGATTATAAGTTCGAGTTTAAAGATCATGTCTTCTAGAAAGAACAACAAATATTTCGAGTTTTCTACAACAAAAACAAAACAGTTTGTTCAATCAAAAGTAACACAGAAACCCGTGATAATGCAACTAATAGCAGATCAGTTAATTACAGAAACTTGAAGTGATCACTAACACTAAGGACACTATTCTTATGATTAAAACTTTGAATCAATGATTGTGCACCCAATGATACGGTCGTATGTTCGCGTAATAGCGAAGAAGAAAGTTTCGCACTTTTCGTCGACTAAACTGCCCACCGGAATGACAAGTTGGACAAAGGAAGAAGGGCGGGAATTGGTATTTCAAGAATTGGGGATCTTCTGTCACATCGCCATGAAGTCGATTGTTGACGATGTTATGTGCTCGCCAAAGATACATGAACATATCATGAGGATGTCGAACCTTCAATCGTTTACTATCAATAGCAATCGAATAGAAACAACTTACTCGTTGAGCGGTCATCGGAAATTTCTCGGTGGTCATTCTCATGAAGTGTCCTTTACAATCTTGACATCCAAAAAATGAATTCACCCATCCCTGAATCGCTTTCAACGGTTGCAATGGATTCACTTTCTTGTCTACAAATTGAACTAACTAAAAGTACTGGAAGAGCAACGAACTGTTTTCGGGACTTTTCATTGTGTTCATGTACGTGTGAATAGTGAGCGTGTGAAACGTAGTCCACAAACCGCATGTGTAGCCACGATATTGCGGACTACTGCCTTTGCAATGTTGCCAATCGGCATCCACGGGAAACGGATTGTTGTACGTTCGCTAAATAGAAAAGTAAAAGACGATGTGACAACTTCTTTTTATCGATATACCTCCATTGCTTCAAATGTCGTTTTCCATTCTTTTATGGCAATAATTCGTGGTTTCGTATCTAATTCTCGACGCATTTGTGCGAACATTGCTTTTGCATTTTCACTTCGACGCATGGTCTAAAGTACTCGTTGATTGAAAGCAACCTAACTATCGCACTCACCGAGATTGTGGATTGTTTGGCTGATCGGCGTTGAACATCGTTGGCAAGAGAAACTGTTGGGAAATGCTACAAACATAAACACTTTTAATACTCTCACACATAATTGATTCTCACGTCAGCAAGAAGAGAAACAAAGTTGTAGAGATTGGTGAAATTAGCGCCTTCAACGTACTCATTGCTTCTAATCACTTCATCCAATAATGCAGAGCGCATAGCTTTTAACATGTCTGTTTCCGAAACAAAATACATTGGGACACATCGATCGGGCTGTTTCTCGCAGTTGATTGTTCTTCGCGTTGACAAGGTGGTTGGAGTTAACGGAATTGATGGGCGAGTGATGCGTTGACCGGAATGAATTTGATTGAGAACTTCTTGCATTGTATTTGGACCATAACTAAATCAAACTGTTTAGTTGAAGAACGCACAAAGATACTCACGCTGACATGTACAATGCTTGTTGATCGCCGCGTTGAAACACGGCAACGTAAGGAAACGTTTGAATCGAAAGCATTGCACTTAGCGGAGAATTTGCAGGTACTCGACGAACACCAACGAAAGATCGAAATTGCCACATATTCAAAATGATTTGCGATGCAACATTGTCGTATTGTTCAAAAACGATAGCCATGTATTGCGCGTCAGGTGGTATGCCTTGCCATAGGTCTTCGAATCTTGTTTGTCTGAATGTGAAAACTTAAATGAGTTATGAACATAAATAACTTACGTATTTACATCAATGTAATGAAGATTCGGCCAATCCAAGTAGCGTAGATGGTTGTACTCGTTGACGATCTTAGTGGACAGTTGATCTCTCAAGTTGATGGCTGAATGAGTTGGCTCAAGAAGTTGCCCGTCAGAATAAGCGGTTGATAAACGTGGAAAATACTGAAAAATGTCAGCCATCGTATTCTATATCTCGAAAGCATACCTTAAGCATTGGAAAATAGACAACACCGTTGTTACGACATATTGCGGAGTTGAAACTATCGGCACAATTGATTGCTGCCACCTTGCTGATCTCATTCCAACCATTTACGAGTGCAGCAAACTCACGATAGTACGGCGAAAAACTGCGACAATGACCGCACTGTAATAGACGTTTGAAATTACTGTAGTACGTATCAAATGTATATTTTAAGAGTGATAAACTTGAGTAGTGAATAAAATGGATCAAATTGCTTAATTTACACTTGCCTAGTATTATTGAATACTTACCCAGTCAGCGTAAAATTCGACTACGAACGAGTTTGTTTTTGTCTGATCGAAGATTGTATCATCGAAAGTTACCTACAATGCAAAAGTATTAAAACAAATGATAATCAAAACGCGTTCACTTGATCCAAGTGCATGATTGGTTCGGCACCTGGTGTATAGAGAAGCGGACTGGCGCCTTGTGGATGGTAGGTCATTGAAGACCGAAGGCATTCGCCGATTCCAACCAACAAACATAACCATGCCAACAACCAGTGCTTAACCATACGTCTACGCGTGTAAACACAACAATCACTGAAATAAAAGCGATATCAAAATGAAAGTTGTAAGTACACGGTATTATTGTTAATACTATAAGATGCATTCTGAACGAACGTGCATTGATCAATGAGGATCAGTGGGATCGAAGGTATCAATTATTTATATGGGGTAGCGTCTTGTCATGAGCATATGAACGTCTAGTGACCTTTTAATTTATGATGGCCAACTTGAATTCGTCATAGTTTACCAAAAGATGTGCGTCAGAAGTTAATGTCACAACCGCGTTCAAATGTGATTCTCAACAATAGATCGCAAAAAAACGGCGAGAAATCGAATAAAAAATGGGCCGGAAGCGACATATGGAATCTGGCGGCGTATCAGCTGATCGCGAACACGAATCAATGTCCAACATTTGTTTGTGACACTCATGAATCACAACTTCGGAACAACTCGTTTACAAGAGAAATGAACAGACGTTGGATCAAATTGAAAGTTCTCGAACAAAAAGTCATAGTAGTGATGTCATTTCGAGAATCACGGAAACATTAAAGAACACACCTTTTTGAACTTTGAGTACTCAAAATGAACTTCTTTTATACGCATCAGTAACTATTTTGGGTGCACCTAAACCTCACGCGAGAATCCAATTAAACGCGTAATACCGGAAATTAGAACGTAATATGCGCTTACATGAATAGCTATTTATAAAAATTAATCCGTCAGCAAACAAACAGCTCTCTCCAATCGCATCCCTACTGTTTTTTAGTCGTCCGAAAGGCGGTCCGTGAATTCCACTCAAAAAGCACCGATCCAAAGACAAATAACTACTCGGGAGGGTGCTGGTGTTCCACGCAAATCATATTCGAGCCCAAAAACAGCTTCACCGGACAACGAAGAAGCATAATGACGAGCCGATTTAAGTAGGAAAATTGGTTCGAATGAGAAGTTGAACGTCAACCTTCGACCTTTGGGGTTCGCAAATCAATTCGTAGATCATCGAGAGTTCGCTTCTTCAGAGCGACTATGAACATGTCTACTTAACCAAACCATCAAACAATAAAACTGCTGATGTTCACAGTCAAAGGTAAACAATCGAAAGTTGTCTACGTGGTTTCTCATTTACAGCTCAGTTATCAGGTTAATCGAACAAAAAGCGAGAGAACTGGTCGATCAATTGACGTTAAACATTTCAACTTAAACGAGGTTCGAAACAACAACCTCGAGAATTGGAATCCATCGTGTATATTTGGATCATTTCGCGCCGCCTTCCGCAACAAAAAAAAACGATTGTCGCCCCCGAGGCGCCTCATTTCTCGACCGAGACCCGACAAAAGACGAGGGCGCGTGAGCTTATTGTTCGAATTAAATGAAGGTTCACGACCCATCAAAATTTGTTTCAACTCAAGGCCACGATCTTCGCGAACTTCTCCTTCCGAATTACACGCCAATGATTTGTGATCATTCAGGAAACCAACAAAGAAAACCGTAGACAAAAACGTGCGATTCGAAATCTGGAACAAATCTCAGCAATTGGTTGGCATTTGCGGATGAACACGAACAAGGTATTAGAGGGGCCTCCGACAACAACTTCTTTTTGGATTCCAATACGCTTAGCTTTGCTTTTGAATCGATACTTAAAACCCGTCGACGTTTTATGCGAATTTAAGTTGACCGCGATTCTCGCCACTTGATTACCGCATTTCTCGTCATTTGAGTTCCCGTTTCATTGTTTTCGTTTGGCAGCGATCTGTGATCGACTTCTATGCACATTTCAACTTTCGCGCACGCGGAATCAGAAGCAACGAAGCGCGTTAGAGCATTCCAAAATATTTTGGGCGGGACGACGACGTTCCGTCGCTTGTGGATCAATCGGAGCTACGTGTTGTTGTACGCAAAACATGCGCATTAACAATTAAAGCTCGAACAACAATAAAAAATTGCGCTTTAGATCAACAAAACTTTCTTGGAATGCAATTAGCCTCGAAGCTACAGTTTTGATCCATATGATGATCGACTTCGAATAACTGTTGTAATTTTATCACCCTTGAGAACAAAGCCGCCGTAGAAGTACTTTAAAACTCTTTGAACAACAACCATCTTAAACAACAAAGTACCGTTTAATGGAGAAAATTGAAACGAAATTTCGATTTCAAAGTCCGACGCACATGTGCAAATTCGAAAACAATTTCCGGACGAAAACTAATTGAGGTCAACAACTTTCGAAGGCATTTGGTCCGGAAATACTCGTCGAAACGATGCGAACGTTTCGAAAATAAACGAACGTGATCATTGCACCCCGCAGCTTTCAATCACTTGCAACCTGAGATCAAAACAAACCCACTAATCGAGCAGCTGTTTTCCTTATTCCGACCAGTTCATTCGTGTTTCATGTCAACTGACGTTCGGAAGGATTCAATCAAAAGTTGAGAACGTGGAATTCGAAACCTCCGAGTACCGTACGTGCAGACACTTGCAAATTCTAAATCATCCTTTGTTCTTCTATTCGACAAATCAACATCCGAAATGTCGTACAACTCAAAATCTATCGCTTTTAATCTCCATGATCACAACACAAAGTCCACCATTTTAAATTACACAAACTTTATTGCGAACATACTGTTGAGTGGTGCACATACAAAACAAAATGAGATTTTTAATCACGACAATGAAAAAATTGAAATCGAATTCGATTATACGGTCATTTAAACAGCATAGGGATTGGAGTTTACCAAACGACGCATTCGGCGTGTGTTGCGATCTTGATCGCGCATTTTCTTTTCGATTTCCGCATCGGTAAGTGTCTCTAGAAATGGTCCCCAAATGTCGGCATCAGCTTGACTGCGGTATGGATTGTCGGAGATCGGTTGAAGAGGTGCCTCACTAAACGCATAGGTCTTCTTGTTCCAAGCAATTTGACCTAAATTTTCAAGTCAACAATAAGAATATTCGATAGGAAACGTACCACGTATCGAGTATGCAACTGCAGCGGCAAACTCGCCGCCCAAACCCAAATCTGAACATAACCGTAGAGCAACATCTTCGGGACTGTTCGATTCGTCCGAAATGTCCCATTCGAATTGATCAACCAACGACTGATTTCCAACGTGAATGTTCAATTTGATTATTATTCGTTGATCAGTTGCTGTTTGTAGAATTGGAAGTTCCGATTGAATTTCCAACTGTTGAATAATCGACTGTGAAATTGCCGCAGCAAACGAGTGCTTGGGCAGCTCCAAATCGTCGCACATTGCGTCGGCTACCATCTCCGGTGTGATGAGCTTCTCGTTTTTGTTGTAACAAAAAGTATCCCTCAACTAAAAAGATAAACAAACTAAACACAAGTAAAATGATTAAGTTACCTTGATGTTTTCAAGTTCCATGTCCAGTCGAATTGGCACCAATTCCACCGGTAACTCCGCATTTTCTAACGCCATTCGATAAGCACTGTCATCATCGGCTGGACACGCGAAATAACGATTCGTGAAACGTCCACGACCATGAGCTAAAGGCGTAGCACATGGAACTGATTCAATATGATGAGCACCGCTGACCACTTGTTGAGAAGCCCAAACACCACTTTGCTTGATCTGATGATTTCCTCGTGATTGATCTATAAACCTTGTTCCTACACAACAACAACAAAAAAATTACCTGAAGAAGGCGGTTGAGCTCCGCTACGAAATTTATCTTCTTGTCCTTCGAATAGCTCATCAACTTCATGGGCTTTCAGAAGCATAACCGTCGAATGAGTGTAGGCATTGGAGACGCCCAGCTCCTGAATTTGTTTCTTCTCGCCTTGAGTTGCCGGACGTTTGAAGAGTTGGGGGAATCGTTTGTACAAGTGACCACGTCCATACTTTAAATATTGTCCAACTTCAGCACCAATGTAGTAGCGATTTCCGTCTTCTAACGAGAACGACTGGGGCTTCTGACCGTAAGTTTTAGAAGTCATTTTAATGTGGATACTAATCGACAAAGTAGCGTCAGTGTGCAAGCAATAAGCGTCAAAGACTTGGCATAACGTAAAAAACATTCATAATGGAATCCAACTCGGAGGTTTTGGCAAAGTGAACAGAAATCAATGATTTTGAATTCGTAGCGTCAAGCCTTGGCAGCGTCTTATAACTTGGCGTGGTTTTTATCAAGTGGTTGCTTCCTTACAAAGTGGTTGCTTATCAGGTAGCTGCTTTTTTTCTCTTTCTTATTCACCCAGAAGATGTCGTCTAGTGAAGATGAGAGTTTGGGAGATGCACGAGAAGTAAGTCATAAAGTTGGCGTATTCTTATTTACTAGTTATTTTAGATCGATGAAGACGAATCGTCGAATCCACCGACCGCATCGGATGCTGAAATGCCTCAGTCAGGTGCACGAAAACGCCGTCAATTGAACAGCGACGATGAGGAGGACGAAAAGCCGATCGCGCAGAAAAAATCGAAGTCCAAGAAATTGCGACAATTTTCGGACGACGAAAAATCCGAAAGTGAGGAAGAAGAATCTTCGGAAGCCGAAGAGGAACCGGCTCGTAAACGTCGAGTTCCAAGCAAGCGAGTAATTTCATCTTGTAGTTTTCTTATTATTGGGTTTAGCGTCGTACAGTCCACGATTTCATCCAAGATGACGTCGAAGTGGACGATGATGAAGAGGACGAAGAGTCCGACTACGTCGACGATGATATAATGATCAATCCGGCGGAACGTCGTGAAGCCGAACGAGCAATGCGCGAACAGGAACAAAGGAAGGAACGACCGTCATATCGCGACAAATTAGCGTATGCTTTTATTTTTGCTTTGTTTTTATTCAAGAGTTTAGACGGATGGACGAAGAACAGATGGGCATCTATTTTGAAGCTCGACACGCCCAAGAGAGTTACGCAAATCGTTCGATCAACGACGAAATGTTAGACTCTATTTCGCAGAATTCCCTTCTGCCCACAACCAAAGATCCAAATTTGTGGATTGTCAAAGTTCGAATGGGCGAAGAAAAGGCAACAACACTCCAATTGTTGCGTAAATGTATTGCCTTCTCTAACATGGACGATGTGAGTTGAAATACTTTGAGACGCATAATTGAATGGTAAATTTCAGCCAACATTCGTTACATCGATCATTTGTAAGGAAAACCTCAAAGGAATCTTGTATGTTGAGGCACGCAAGAAGGCTCACGTAGCGCGATTGATCGAAGGCATTGCATCGATTAATCCATTCGACATTAAAATGGTTCCACTTGGAGAAATGGTTGACACGTTGAAAGTCGTCAAGAACGTTCCCAAACTCAAGGTCGGGGATTATGTTCGTTTGAAACGAACGATGTACAAAGGCGACTTGGCACAAGTGGATTGGATTGAGGTTGCCCGCAATCAAGTCCATTTACGTTTGTTGCCACGAATTGACTACAAGAAAAAGCGTGGATTCCTTAAAGACGTGAGTTCTTTTCATATCCGTGTGATCGAACTAAAAGTTTTAGTCTCAAAACGATGACGATGAGTATGGAGACGAAGAGCTTTCGACATTCAAAAAGGCGATCAATCGGAAGTCCGCAAAAGTTCGACCACCTCCAGCGCCATTTGATGCCGACAGAATTCGTGAATTGGGGGCCGAAACTAGGAATGATGGCGAGTTTTTGATGTGCGAAGGAAATCGTTATAAAGATGGATTGTTGTATAAGAGTTTCCCGTTGACTGCTGTGGTATGTAGCTATTAATAGAAGATAGAGATTATGTTTTTAGAACGATGAGAACATTCGACCGGAACTTGAAGAGTTAAAACATTTTCAAGATACTCCGACCACTGATCCAGATTTTTTGAAAGAATGTGAGTGAATATTAAGGAACATTAGTCAATGGATATTCTTTTTAGTGTCACGAACAAGAATCAGAGAAGATCTCAACGTTTTTGTTGTTGGCGACGTGGTTGAAGTTGCGGAGGGCGAGTTGACGAATTTGCGTGGTACCGTTCAATCAATCGAAAAAGACGGAATTGTGATTCTGCCCGATCACGAAGAGCTCAAGGTTTGTAACTGGTAGAATTCATTGTTTAACTGATTAGTTTAGAAGCCGTTGAAATTTAATCCTGGTGAACTGCGCAAATTTTTCAAAGCCGGTGATCACGTTCGCATAACTGGTGGACGATACGAGAACATGACCGGTAGTGTGGTTAGTGTTGATGAGCGAGAAATTGTGATTATTTCGGATTTAAATTTGGACCACGTATGTTACTCTAATTTTGTTATTGACTGTTGACTTTGTTGCAGATGAAAGTTCGTCCTTACAATGTTCGTTTGGATGCTCAAGTTTCGACTGGCGTAGATCAACTGGGCCAATTTCAATTCCATGATCTTGTTACGTTGGGCAATGATACTGTTGGAGTGATCATTCGACTTGAACGAGAGTACGTGGAGGTGCTGAATGCACAGGGAAATGTTGTGCGTGCAAAAGCGCTAAGTATCCAACCACGACAAGTAAAGTTCGCAAAAGCTTTCGATTCGTTGGGCAACACTATTCAAGCTGGTGATCGTGTTAAAGTCTCTGATAATTTTACAGTAAGTAATCAGTTTATTAAATTTTACGAACTTTTTTAGCGTGCATTTCGAGATGGCGACGATGAGCGAATTGGCGAAATCAAATACATTTTTCGAAGTTCGGTGTTCGCTTACTCACGAAAGTACACACAGAATTCGGGTATCTTCGTTTGCAGAAGCAAAATGGTCACTTTGCTCGGCGCCAACAATGCACCGGCAGTCACCGAAGCCACGAATGGTGAGTATTTTAAAGAAGTTATGATTATAAATCCCCAAAGTTTAGCTTCATTTCTCGACGGTTTGAAGAGTCCTCGACATTCTTTAAGTGGCGGCGGTGCCGTGAATCCGGGAGCCACGCCGTCCGTTCATTCTTCCGCGTTCTCACAAAACGGCAGGTCCGGAGGTTTTGGAGGCGGTCGAGGTGGTGCAAATGCAGGAGCTCCGCGTCGTGATACTTCAATCATTGGCAAAACAGTTCGAATCAAACAGGGGCCCATGAAAGGTTAGAAACAAACTTTTTATCTCTGCTAATCTCACTCGTTTAAGGATATTTGGGAATGGCGAAAGACGCAGATGATACGACAGTTCGAGTGGAGCTTCACGCCCAACCAAAAGTTAGAACAATTTTAATGACTTCATCGAATCATTGTCTGTAGACAATCAGTGTCGATCGATCTCGAATCGACATTGTTGGGGCTCCGAGCTCAACTTCACGACCAACAACCACTCCGTTTGCCGGTGGTCGAACTCCGAGTTCAGTGGATCGCATGGGGCGAACTCCGCTATATGCTCCTGGTTCTCGTACTCCGATGTATGGCGCTGGTGCGAATACACCAATGCACGACTTCGGTTTGTTTTTGGAATGCAAATTGCATTTTCATTTCGACATTTTAGCCGGTGCTCGTACTCCAAATTATGGTGCTATGACTCCTGCTTACACGGACGGCGGTCGAACCCCATCTCACAATAATGCCTGGGATCCGTCGAACGTTGCCGCAACTCCTGCACGTTCGGTTGTGCCCGAAGACGAGGAGGAAGAAGAGAAATACTATGCAGGTTCAGAGTCTGGTAAGTTATACAAGGGGAAATGTCATGTCGTCTCAATGGGCGCTGTTTTTCAAAACCAACGAGGAGTTGGTTTCTTTTTGGTAAATGACCGGAAATGCAAAGACTGCACGCTTCAACACATTTTCTTTTGCTTACTCATTTGTTTTCATGTCAATCGTATTTAAACGCACATACACCGAGAAGCAGTTCGGTGTATCAGGAATACGCAAGCAAATCGCCCTTCTCTCAAAACTACGAAATGGTTGCCGATTCCACCGCTTACTCGAAATCCAACCTTATGACCAGTCAAGTAGCTGAAGAAGCACGTATGTTTCTAAATCGTAGAGAGTAATCTATGTGTCCGAATGCTTTCAGCTGACAGCTTCATCAAATCGGGTCAATGGTGCACGTTGGAGTTGTGCGTCAAAGCTTCGAGTTTGTACACGGATGAAAGTGTCCGCGATTTGGAAGGAGCAATTCGTTTTGTCAATAAAGATTCATGTAGTATCTACTTCGAGGATTTGGAAATGGATCCAAAGGGAGGAGACCGTCTTATTCCGTTCGAATTCATCGAACCCGTTCAACCGTCTGAAGGCGATCGAGTAAGCGAACTGATTCGCTAAACTAATGGAACAAAACTTCAGGCAAAAGTCATTTATGGTCAACCCGATCAGGGCGTTGTTGGAACGATCGTCATGAGCGACCAAGGAAACTTGATTCTTCGTCCTGACCAAACGACTGATGGAAGAGAAGCAAACCTGAAGATGAATCCCGCGCGAAATCACTGTAAAATGTATTGATCTATTTTATCAAATTTCTTAAGTTATTTTTATGTTTAACATAATTAACAATTTTTTAATGTTTGAATAAAAAGTTTAAGTTTTTTGTTCTTGTTATAGTCAGTTTATTAATAAGAACGACTATACTATCGAGCATCTTCTTCAATATTGAAAGATTACATAGATCCAACAAAAACCGTCGACAGATTGCCGTAGTTTACATTGTAATAGCATACTTACCTTATTGATAGCATAATAAACGAACAGAAGTAATTGGTTTAAACTACGAGGTTGGTAGTTCAATGAGGAGAATACGATTGTTTTGGTCGATTTATGCAAGAGATGCGCAATGTAGTCGTAAGGTGGATTATGCCAAAGGTTGACAACAAAACAAAATCATCGGATATCGAAGTTTAAGAACTGAATTCAATTTAGGATGTGATGTTTTTGCTCTCAAATATCAGTTTATTGCATCTTTTTTTCAGAGTTATTTTTGCGAAAAACATCTGGAACTGCATTCTAGTACCAGTACTTCATTTGCAGATCTGACGAATTCAACTGTTCTTCCCCTTCTAACAATTACAACTTCCGACTGCGATGTTTTCTTGAGTTAATCGAATATTAGAGGAGTTTAAGTTCCCACGATGATCTCAACATAAGCTCGAAACATAAAGAGCAATGGAAAGATTACTGTTTACGCACCGGAATTTGTGTTATGAAGAAGATTGTTTGGAATCAAATGACCGTAATCGGGTTGGCATTCACGAAAGATTGTTGCACCAACAACCACGCAATTCTGCATCAAAAAACTATTACTGTGCCCCACGTGGGTCGTAAAAGCGACATGAAACCACGCGCCAATAAAACCGATCCGCGGCAGCGTTTTTATTGTCCGTTGGGATTCGGTTTGTTGACTTAATTTAATTAATGAACAGACAAATTGCGTGTTAATAATCTTAAGAGTTCGAAGGTTCACGAGTGTTTTCGTTTCTGAACATTCAAACTCAAAGTTTGCCTACATGGTATTGCGTTTAATAACAACAAGACTAAAAGACGAGATACAAATGAGATGATTGAGAACACGAAGAAGAATCTTTTTGAACTACAGAGTTGATGAACAGCAGAAAAGTCAATGGGAAGAATGAAAAGGGTACTCGGTTGTCAACTTGTTGGAAAAGAAGCGTTATAAGCAACGGCGATCTTATTGCGTTGAATCCGCGTAAAGTTCGGAAGTTTAAACGGCAAATTTGTGATGTATATTGTGCAGTAGTCGGTTGGCTGTTTGATAAAAGTTATAAGTGCTCTTTCGAAAGAATTTATGTTGGTACATTCGTTTTCCTGTCCTTTATTAATTACAATGCTGATGGAAAAAAGGGTGAACAAAGAAAAGAGATCTCAAGGTTTTCGCTTTTTGGCGTGTTAAACTTCTTAATAGTAATTCAAATGGAAACGTCGATTACCGAACATCGGATACATAACCAATTGAGGTCCGTCCACGTTTGCTCCTCCAACGTTGTCGTAACTCAGCTGTTCGTTCAAATTTTCGAGCGGCGATTCAGCTGAAGATCTTTTGCCAAAACGCACCAAACTGTTTCGCATCGCTTTCTTGTCGGTGCGAATACGATAGCTGAAAGGATAGTCTTTAGTCTATGATCTGATTCTTATATACAAGTTGATGTCTAGTTAATTTGAAAGTAATGTTATCATTTGGAGTTGCACACGAAAAGCTGAGTTCTGAGAAATGTTCGTGTTTATAGTTTAACATGGGATTGCTGAACGTCTCATTTCGACGGTTCACACACCGACCAAATACGCGTAACTGAACTCATGGGAATACGAGTAATGATGTTGGGACGAGAATTGGATGGAAAAGCTCGCTCCACCAACCGCCAACTTCTCAACCAAATCCGCGGTTTGGGGGCGTGAAACATCAAAAAAAGAAAACGTCTCCAACCGTATGTCACAAATAGAACAGGCATCTGTTTCTTCCAATTCGGCATACAATCGTACATGTTCGAACTTTAAACTCTGCCCGCAATTTCCGAGTAAACGTAATTTGGATGCGAAAACAACCGGACTTTTGGTAGTGACAACATTTTCGAAGCTTTTACTCCATTAACTTACCCCAGTGATTCGGTGAAAAAGGCCTGAAGAAGAATACAAGCCAACACCAATTGTAAGAACGAAACGCGAGTAATCAACATTCCGCTAAGTGTAACGACGTCCGTTGCCCGGAGATGAACACAAGTTTCTGTAAAGTAATCGTTTTAATCAAGCGTCTATTCTGCTCGTGACAATAAAGCGCTCGAATGCACCTAATACTGAACATTGAACTATAGATAACATAAGTAAAGATTGACTTCATTTAACATCAGATCATAAGAAGCATAGTTATTTTCGAAGGCTCTTAAGAAAGTTTCAAGTACGCAGATTTAATTTCCTCGACGACTAAGATTATGGAGGCGTCTTGTAGCTACTTTCTATACGCTTCACTTACTTCAAAACAATACATTAGAAGGTTTGAATTTGGAAAAATTTTCGAGAATTTTGTTCAACCAAATGCTCTAAGCATCCTACGGTGATTGAACCAAGGAATGAAAAGGTGCAGTCAAACGAGATTGATTACATTGAAACTCGAAAAATAGACGGAATACAAGTTCGAATAACCGACTGAATGAATACAACGAACGCTCAAATAGTTGAAACAAAAGCGTTGGAATTTGCCACGAAAAAATAAGTCCCGCCTATTTGGTTTTCCGATGTACACACACTGTGGTGAACATTGAAAAGAGTATTGTAGAAGGTGCGTGAAAGTCGTTTTGGGCGGAGAATGGCGTTCAAGCGTGTAGAATGATGGCCAGTATTCCAACTACACAGTGCACTGTTCTCTTCGAACCTCTACCGTTTGAATAGAGTGGGTGTTCAAAAAAAGTAATGCAAATCCCGGTTACGGTTTCCGATTTCCGACTCATGAAGACGAAACATTTCATTTCTGCTTTTCGAATTCACAAACACCTTTCAACATGTTTCTAATTATGTGATGTTTAAATCGGGAATTCCAATGGTATTTGTTTGCTACAGACATCGATATCAGAGACTATGAATAGGAAACCGTAATACTTCGATAGTTACAGTAACACATCAAAATTTACATTTGCGATGTTGTTTCGAAGAAAAATCACGTTGACTTTTAAATTTTTCATACACGAATCACTTGGGAATTTTCGGCTGTTTGTTTGATGTTGGTGACGATTTGACTTGAAATGACGCGAACATATCGCCGTTCTAATCCGTGAGTTTCTGTGCGGTCCAACAGTCCGCCCTCACTCGGGTTATCCGTCTCTGAAGCTACTTTGGTGTCCAATTTCTTCTCCCGGCCAAATCCGTTGGGATATGAGTCGAAAAATTGATCGTTGTTCCGTCAACAAGACTTGTTCATCAACTAAACGACGTCAAGACGTGACCTTCAAACCCGTGTACCCATCGCTTTTGATTCCAATCCTTCGGGGGTGTTTGTGACAACCCGTAGAAGTTTGGTTGTTTTTCGAAAGATTTCAATCAAAAAGATGAGGAACTTGTTAAGTATTAGAACTTGTCGGAAAAGTGTTTGTTATCGTTTTCAAACTTTAAAAGTGACATGCTTCTAAGCGCCGATTTAGGCCAAGTAAACCGCTTAAACCGCAAATCAGTTGAACATTTTGGCAAGTTTTTGCAAGCAATGAGTTTTTGCTTTTTGAAGAGAAATAAACTACGAACTGGTAACCCACGGTCATTCGTAGTAGTTTATAACGGAAGTGCGTCCGAATCATAGTATTCGTCATTAAATTAAGACTACGACGTAAGCAATCAGAGTCTTATTGGCAACACATTTGAAGAAACTCATGTGTATGCTTCTGAACGTAATTTCGAATCCATTTGACTGACATACATCAGCACATTCATTTGCATATTCCAACAGAATTTTAGAATACTCAAACAAAAGAAAGTCGTTTCGTTTAGACATCGAAGTCAGGAAGTGCACTCAACGTGTCGATGAACCACAAAAATGTAAACCCGTCTTTCCGAAGTAATCCAAATAAACCGCTAATAGCTCGTCGATACACACGTACTAATGACCCTCCAATAAAATTTCGCCGCTCAAAGATTCTTTTCATAATGAAGATTTTCTGCTCAACTGCCACGTGAGGCGTTTTTTTCTTGCACTCGACTTACTCTCTTCGTCAACGAAGCATAAGATAAACCAGCGAGATGATCGGAAGTCGAAAAATAACCTGCAGAAATGCGCTCAAAACAATTGATGAGACAAGGAAGAAGCACAACTATCGCTCCGACAGATAACTCTGCGATTTTTAATCAATCGCGTGTTGCGCATGTTCGAAGTTAATTCGATGAGTATTTCGCTGCTTGACCTTACACCCACCTTGAAATCCATTATTTCAATATATATCGATCCGAAGACGTTCGATCTCCTTGACTTCGTAAAAGATGGCACTTGTTGAGGGTCTCGTGAGATTATGTTTAGCATCACTTGACCGCATTGATCCGTGAAGAAGTTTTGTTCAAAATCGTCTCGTCGATCACCTATTTGATTCTAAAAAACCTTTTGTTTTTAACCACTATCTCCATTCGATGCTTCCAACGAAGACAAATAGCAACTGTTTTTGTGGTGAAAGAGGTTACAAAAGACGTGTTGCTAAAGTTTCGGCGATGTCGATCGTGCCGTTTTGCAGTTTTTCTGTGCGGGTCAATTGCGCACTTATTGTTCGTTGCAAATTATGTGCGGTCGTCAAAAACGGATTTCCGTATCCCCAACCTCTTCATTTTGTTCAGCATTCCATTTTTGAATTCCAATCAACATAACGTCTTTTTAACCCTTCGATCGTTTGTGAACGTGAGTTAACGTTTAATCTTCAAATCGTGTTACACGCTTCGATTCTCGCAAACAACAAAACAACCCGCAAAAACTCCTCAGTTGTTCTTCTTTTCTGTTCGATTTGCACTTTAATGCACCGAACTGCTTTTGAAAAACTTCATTTGCAGCGAATAGCACACGGAAATCGGAATCAAGTGCCTCGATCACACACCGCAATATGTTTTGGTTGTGTGCCCTGATCCTCGGCCTAAATGGCATAATGGCCGATCATCGAGGTTGGTTGTGGGAAAAAGGGATTCTTGTTGAGGTTGCGAAACTGTCTGTCTATTCCACCACATTGCGACGTAATTATCAGTCATTTGAAGCCGTACACAGCGCTGATTAGTACAAACGTCCGGCGCTTAACTACGTGTTTTCATTGTGCCAATGCAAATGACAACACCGATGACACGATTAGTTTAATTTTGGGGACAAAACACAGTTTTTACAAGTTCGTAATAATCGTGACTGAGAATGACAGTTGCAGTTTTGAGACAAAATTGATACCATCGGCTCTACGAACTCGAAGATCGGGCATTTATTTCATTAACTCGATTCTCATGCGAAACGTCATTCACGCAAAACATAAATATGACCGTAAATCTTTAGCTTTTGGACGAGAATGTGTGTGCGAAAGGAAACTGAAGCCCGTTTGCGGAACAGATGGATCGACATACGAAAACATGTGTCAGTTCGAATGTGCTAAACGTCTTCGGTCATCGATTTCCGTTCAATATAGCGGCAGTTGTTGTGCTTCAGCGAACTTATGTCCGGGACATTACTCACCAGTCTGCGACAATTTTGGCTCATTACACAACAATGAATGCCATTTCGAACATCAAAAATGTTTGGCAAGAAAGATGTATGGTGTGGCGTTAAGAATTGCGGATCCAAGCAAATGCTTGGAACCGCTTCCTACCAACGACACACGACCATGTGACTTTGAGTGTAATCAAGAGATCGATCCACATTGTGATGATCGCGGCAACACGCACAAGAATCAATGTCTGTCAGTTTAGTTGTTCGGATTCTTGAACTAATCTTAAAGTTCAGATTCGAACAAGTGGTTTGTGTGTTGCAACTCAAAAAGATTCAAACAATCACGTTGGTTCACAAGGGTCGATGCAATAACAGTAAGTTCGTGGACAAAGCAAAGAAGCTTACACAAAAACCTTTTGAATATCGATAACAACCGTTTTCTGTAGCTAAACACGGCAAGTCGCCGCAACCGGTTTATTTCGGCACAACAATCCAAGAGTTCGAGCATAAAGATCGACCTTCACAGAGCGGAACGAACGACGCAAAATTGTATTTTCATCAACCCGATGATCCTTTTGTTGACCAAAATCCCTACGATATTTTTATTCCAGCCACACTGGAAACAACAACTCAACGCGATTCTTCCACCACTCCTTCCACTACTCTTTCGTTTTTGGTCAACTCGAGCCTCAGCTACAGCGAGCAATTGGTCGAACAAGTGAAATTAGACAGAGCAGCGGACACATCACCAACTCAAACAATTGTAACATCTACACCCGATTTCAGTGATGGATCAGAATGTTCGTCCGATAGCTGCTACAAGAAATGGGATCCAATCTGCGATAATCGTAACCAAACGCATCGGAACATGTGTTTGTTTCAGAGTCGAGTTTGCAAATTACACAAAATGGGGGCCACGAGAAATATTCCCGAAATCGCATACCGCGGAGCTTGTGCCTTATCAGTAAGAACATGTTAACTTGCAAGGAGTGCGTCTGCAAGAATCCTGCGATATTTTGTCGTCATTAATATTAATCGACGCGTCTCGATGAGCTGAACATTTCTGTGTAAGTCATTTTTGCTGTAAATATGATATGGCCGAGATTTTGGCAAAAAACCAAAAACACTAAAATCGCTGAAATCATAGTATCGATTATGTTGATCATCGTAGTGAAATCCGTTTATTTTTATCTTACTTCGTCATGGAGATACTGGCCGTTTACTTGGCCGAAATTCACTTCCAGTTATGGTCCGCTGGTCTTCGCTTGGAAGTGTGCGATGCAATAGTCGAATGAGTAAGTGATGGGCTTGCAAACTCTTTTGGAGGTTACAAGTTCGATTCTCTCTACTGTCGAATACAAGTTGCTGTCTTGTATCCACATAGCAAAAGGAAAAAAGTGAATAGCAGGTGACTACGAGGCATTCAACCGACCTTTTTCTCACTTTCTGGAGTCGTCTTGGTAGACGCAGCAATTGAAAGAGACAATCAAAGAAATCGAACTTGTAACCTCCAAAAGAGTTTGCAAGCCCATCACTTACTCATTCGACTATTGCATCGCACACTTCCAAGCGAAGACCAGCGGACCATAACTGGAAGTGAATTTCGGCCAAGTAAACGGCCAGTATCTCCATGACGAAGTAAGATAAAAATAAACGGATTTCACTACGATGATCAACATAATCGATACTATGATTTCAGCGATTTTAGTGTTTTTGGTTTTTTGCCAAAATCTCGGCCATATCATATTTACAGCAAAAATGACTTACACAGAAATGTTCAGCTCATCGAGACGCGTCGATTAATATTAATGACGACAAAATATCGCAGGATTCTTGCAGACGCACTCTTTGCAAGTTAAACATTGACTTCATTTCCTCTCAGAATAAATCCTCGAATCCACCATTTACATCACCACTGGCAAGCGAGGGAATCGCTCGAGAGGGCTTTGCACGCGAAGGCTTTTGTCACGTCTGTGAAGATGTTGGTGAAATTCAAATTCCAATTTGTGATAATGGTAAGTACCTCACATTCAACTTTATCTCTTACGTTTTTTGTAGCCAATCAAACTCACTTATCGGCGTGTCGCTTTGCACAATGGAATTGCGAACATCGTGCAAACGGATTGGAGGAACGAGTTCTTGTTCATGTCGGTGTTTGTCGCAATAACTCGTTGGTGTTCACAATGGACGTAGGTTTCTCACCAATTTGTAGCAATTAGAAAATTGGAAATGTGCTGACACTTGTCATTCAAAATTCGACGACATAGTCGATATACTTATTTAGAAATTAACCTACTTCATTTCAATTCTTTACAGTTAAAGGTGAATAAGAAATTTACAGAACGAAGTTTGTCCAACAACCTGCTCAAAGAATTACAAACCCGTGTGTGATAGCGATCAAATTACGCATCCAAACTTGTGCACCTTCCAAAAGATCAATTGTATACACCGAAAAATGGTTTGCTTAAAGCCCAGAGTTCAACATCCTTTAAGAGATTCTAGAAGAGACCCGAAGCTGCATGGCTGGTTTATTTGCATGAATGTCGTCAGGCGAAGAACGATTTTGAAGACAAAACAACCGATGAGATTGAGGTTGAGCCGAATGCATCGATTTACAACACGACACCCACAACAACAACCGAAGTGAGCAGTCAATCAGAGAACTTTGTTTGTCCGGATCCAATTTGTCCGACAACCGATCAAAACCCGGTATGCGATCAAGAAGGAACGATTCACAAGTAATTTTGGGTTGCCCTTCTAACATATTCAATTTCCAGAAGCGAATGCATGTTCACGTGGGCACGTTGTATGGCCGCTCGTGAGGGTCGAACTTTGCATTTGGTTTCAAACGAAGAGTGTCCGGCAAACAAATGTCGTTTGGTGGAAAACAGGGTCTGTAGCAATGACTACAATCCGATCTGTGGATCCGACTTTCGAACACATCCGAATCATTGTTTCTTCGAGAAAGCACAATGTTTAGATGAAGAATTGGACGTTTTGTTCAAAGGTCTGTTCGCTAAAGATGGCCGAAAGCTAAAGATAGATGTTCAGGCGAATGCAATCAATGTCTGAAAACACCATGTGCGGTGCTGGAACCTGAAAACGAACCCGACTCACTTTTCTATTGCGACCAAAATGGCGAAACGAAATCGAAATGTGAATTCGAAATGATTCGGTGTATCTACGAGATTCGTTTTGGCTACAACATTACCTGGGCTTATGAGGGGAAATGTTGTTCAACATACGACAAATGTCCACTTGAAGTGGAACCAATTTGCGATTCGAAGGGAAAAGAACATCAGAATCGTTGTTATTTCGATGTTGCGAATTGTCGAGCAGTAAAAATCGAACACATCGAAGCCGCTCAAATAGTTTCGAATTCGAGTTGCGATCTTAGAAACTCGTTGCATAGTCCCAGATCAAGTATGCAAGCCGATAATTGCATTTCAATCAACTATTTTAGTAATTTCTGAACAATCAACTACATCGACCGTTTCTCTGTGTAATCAGAGCATAAGTTCCTGCACGGGACTCTACGATCCGGTCTGTGGAACGAATCACATCACTTATGCCAACGAGTGTTATTTCTATGTGCGTACCTGTAACGAAGCACCCACAGTTCAAATCATGCATCGAGGCGTATGTTGTGATCGAGAAGACTGTACAGCTGAGTTTGCACCACTATGCGATTCCCTTAATGACACCCATTTGGTAAACAACAACTTAAAACGTTAATCGTTGACTTCAGAATCTTTGCGAATTCGTTCAACATCGATGTATGCACGAGAAAATGCACGGTGTGAACTTGTCGATTAAAGCTTACGATGCTTGTCCAGACGATCCGTGTATTAGCAACAAGTGTTCTCAAACATACTCTCCAATTTGTGGAACAAACGGTACAGATACACAATAGCAATTATTAACTTTATTACAGGCAAGACTTATATCAATGAATGCGAATTGAAGAACGTCAACTGTTTACGTGCTCGCACATCGTCGGAGATCATTGATGTTGATTACATGGGTAAACGATCTAAGATCATCTCTAATACACAAACCAAATTGTAGACGAATGCTGTTCTTTGGAATCCTGTCCATTGGGATCTCAACCGGTTTGTGATACGGAGAACAGAACGCATTCGAATATTTGCCAATTCAAACTCGAAAAGTGTATGCGCAATAGACGCAACAATCAAACGATCGAATTGGCGTATAACGGCACGTGTTGTCAAGTTGATTGCTCGAATGCTTCAAGACAAGAAATATGTGATAGTACCGGTCAAACTCATTGGTCTCTATGTGATTTTCGGTTAGCTAAACCTTATCTTCCAACGTATTTTGTGGTTTCAGCATTGCACAATGCGAAGCGGAACGTAAAGGTCAAACGATTTCTATTGCACCTCAACTATCACAAAAGTAAGTCATGATTAAGTTGTAAGGCTTGAAAACTTTTCTACACTCCAAACCACGAGTTAACGGTTCGGTTTATGTTTCAGAGATGGATCCAAACTTCTTCAAACCACTTGTACCGCCGCTCAACTCAAGAGCACTTCCTCATCGGCAACAACCTCAAGCTGAACGAGCGTCGTCATGCTTGAGCCAATTGCTTCGCCATGCTCCTCAATCGCTAATTAGAGCCCGCTGAGCGGTGGACAAACAAAATCTTCGCACCGTTTCGAATTTAACCAACTTGTGTAAATAAGCGACCAAACTTCTTAGCGTATAATTGTCGCCTTCCGATTATTGTCGTTTACATTCATTTCTGATCTGTGCAATCGATTTCCAGCTTTAATAACCGTATATTACTTTTCCTGTTGATTTGCTCAAGACATTCTTCAATAAACGTATTTATTCTCCAAAACAGTGGAACAATTTTGTGATAAACCAAAAACTTAGACGCCATTTTTTCGGCAATCAAACTCTATGATGTTGTTCAAACCAAATTATGTAAAACCCCGTTGACGCAACATGCAAGTTTTGATATTGAAATCGAGACTTAACGCCCGATAATCAACAGAGGTTGAATGCTCTGTTGTTTGACACTTCATGACACTTTTTGATCGCAATGCTTGACTACGATCTTTCTCTTATTTGTCGTTTGGTATTTACGCGATATTCTGTTTTTGCGAACGTTTGTTAAAAACCATAATGGTTCTTCAAAACATAATTTCGACTGTTTAGTTATCTAATGCTTGAATACGATCTGTCCCATTCTGTTTAACCGTCACTACTTAACTGACCAATTTATTTTAACGAACTCAACAGCAATGAACTCCATGACGCCTCGCTTACGAAACACAGCCTTCAACATTGTAAATCATAAGGAAGTAAGCAAGAACTCGTTAACGAATTTCAAGCCGATTTCAGACTAATGTGATCGTGACCGCATTTTTCTTGTTTCTTTCTATCTATATTGCTCTAGTTGCTATCCTTGATCGAAATATAGTTGATCCTTTGAGCTATCAAAATATATCGAGCTTCTATCCACCGAATCCAATCAATGGCTTTCAAATGGTCAACGAATCATTTCTAACCCCAACTCCATCAACGACGACTATATCGACAACAACAGTGACTATCAACGATAGCATAGACGCTTTGCTCTCGATTATTCAACCACAACCAACACCCGAAGTAGTGCGATATTCGATTGACTCAGCAACCACAATATTGTCCCTTTTCTTTCTGTGGATCGTAGCTTTGTCATTTGGTCGAATTGTGAGCTACGTCTACCTACCACCGCTATTAGGTAAACAAAAAAACAGGAGTGCCAAAAATGGCCGTTTTCCAGGAATGTTGATTGCCGGTATGCTAATTCGAAATGTCTCGGCTTTTGCTGAATTTTGGCGTATCGACATGGAGTGGGATCATGTGCTTCGACAATCAGCGTTTATTTTGATTCTAATTCGATGCGGTTTGAATATTGATCCGGAAGTATTACGAAAATCTCTGGGCATTTTTACAAGTCTTGGATTGATCTCAACGACTTTCGAAGCGTTGGCAATTGTACTTGCCGCCCATTTTCTGTTCTACATTCCCGTACCAATTGCAATTCTTTTCGGGTTGACCAAAACCCATTGAAATTAAATGTACGGGCATTTAGGTATGTGCTCACTTCATCTTCGCCTGCAGTCACCGTTCCATCGATGATTCGTCTACAGGAACAAGGATATGGAACGGACAAAGGAGTTCCGACAATGATCTTAGCCGCCGCAAGCATGGACAACATATATTGTATTACGGCTTTTTCGGTTGTTGCATCGGTCATCTTCACACAAAATGGTACCATTAAACATCAGACGAAAAGTTGTAACAATGATTTTGATTCCAGAAGATCTTGGCTACTTAATTACTCGAATTCCGATCGAAATTCTTGTTGGTGCTCTGATCGGTATCCTCGTCGGTTTGTTCACAAGATCGTTCGTTGTTCCCATTGATTCTTTTAGGTCTTCTACTTCGCGTATTTCCGCGTAATGACGTCGATTCGGTTCATTTCGTTCGTTCCGTATTCTTATGTTCGTCGTCGGTTGCTCTGCTATTTGGCACACATGCGATTGGGTGTGATATGGCCGGGCCGGTTGCTGTTTTCTTGGTTTGTGTTATTTCATCTATGAGATGGAAAATCGACAATCATCAAGCAGTAAGAATGTTACCGTAAAGTTTACTTCTGATTTTGTTCTTAGACTCGTAAAGAAGAACACTGCTACCGAATTCTCTGGGACGTTTTTTTTCAACCGTTTCTTTTTACACTCATTGGATTGCAATTCGACTTTTCTCAAGTAGTCTTCGATTGTATTCAACTAAACCAACGCGAATTTAGATGTCATGGGAAATACTGTGGAATGCTTTAGCCATCATTTTTATTGGCGTTGCAGTTCGCTTCATTGCTGTTCTCATAATGTCTTTCTTCATGGGTCTAGAGTATAAAGAACAAATTTTCGTTGCCATCTGCTTCTTTCCTAAAGCTACAGTTCAGGTTTGTTTGGTATACAACGCGCTGTTGGATCGTTCTTTCAGGCAGCATTGGCTCCGTTAATCATTCAATTCTCGACCTACGGAAGTACCGCCGATCACATGCAAACAATTTTCCAAACCTGTGTTCTGAGCATTCTCGTTACCGCTCCCATTGGTCAATTGATGATCGATTTCTTAGGCAAATTGCTTCTAAACAAACACATTGAATTGACCAAACGAGGTCTTGAACCGCTTTCACTGCCATCTTATACGCCGTCGGAACGTGAACCGAGTTTCAAGTTATCGGATCCTGATAACCGATTACGCGTAAGTGGATTCTTAATCATGCGTATAGTACAAATCTTTCAGTTAAAAGTCAACGGCAAATCTCCGGCAAAGTCCCCAGTTGGAACTGTCACACCACTTCCAGATCCACCAAAATTCGATGAAATCAATCAACAAGCTTTTGAAATATTCAAAGAACAACGTATGGGAAAACAAGGCTCCAAATTGACAAGCATTGATGAAGTACAAACTGAAAGACCGATTTCAACTACCGGCGACAAACCAATCAAATTTTGAGTGCTTTAACTATCACGCTTTGCCTTTCTAAATAAATTTAGTTAAGAGCTGGCGGTTAACAAGACTTTTAATGACAAACAAAACTTCTAAACATTCAATTAAGTTTGTTCAAGTACCAATCAATTTCTAGACAACAAAAATCTTCAATGTCATTAATACGCAGTTTGCTTTGAACTTATGTTGAGATCATCGTGGGAACTTAAACTCCTCTAATATTCGATTAACTCAAGAAAACATCGCAGTCGGAAGTTGTAATTGTTAGAAGGGGAAGAACAGTTGAATTCGTCAGATCTGCAAATGAAGTACTGGTACTAGAATGCAGTTCTTATCTAATATTTCACTGTTCGAATAAAGAAATTGAAACTACGCCTCAAGAAATTTGCGGTGCGTTTGAGGAACAAAAAAGACAACGGTTTGTCGTTTAGCTCGAAGAAAAACTCATAAAGGGTAAGCGTCAGCGTCGCACAGTAAATGACGCTAATACCTGACGTTGAGACTAATGGCCAAGATCTAGTAAACCCATCAGCTGTTAGTTGCTATTAAACTCCCACTCTCACCTATTCCAATGTGCTCGTCCACATCTCGTTGAATGCACGCCATCCCGTCCGATCTGGCAAGTTAAGCAACGATGAGCTTGATTAGTACATGGATCGGAGACGTCCTTGGAATCTCAAGTGACGAACGCTTTTTACCACTACTCAATGACTTCTTTTTGCACTCAATTAATGAACTATTTGTTTCAAAAAATTTATTTAGTTTACACCTGAAAAAAGAAATATTTTAAATCTGGTAAAAGGAATATAGCCGACTTTCCAAAATGTTTGCCCAGTTCCTATCGATCGAACAAAGAACAGTGCCTTAAAAGCTTTAGACCTTCAATGCCATATTTCTTGTAGTCATTGATACGATATCATCTTTCAAACTCTACTATTGATAGACTGTTGTTATCTTTCTGAAGTGACCAGTTAGATCAGTAATCAACCAGTCACTTACCTTCTTGTCCACGACACTCGATGTGGTCGTAATCGTTCCTCAGAAGGACGAGCAGAGGAATGTGATGAGAAGGATAGAGATGATAGAATGGCTGTTTGAGCTCATTTCCATGGTTTATATACTCTTTAAATAATACCATCAAGACTGCAGAAGGCGATACCCGCAGTCATAGATGCAGTAGCCTGAAGTGATAAGAATAGATAATGTAGTTGGCATCACTCAGTAGACAATAGATTACGAGTTTATTTATGATTGGCAGGTTGTTTCTTAATCTCCAAACTTTACCCGAGGTGCTACTGAAGTTCGAATTCAAACATATTGACGGCGTTTCTTTGAACACAGTCACGTCTACCAAGACATCAACAACTGACCTGTTGGTTTCAGGACACATTCTTATGTGAACTTGGACCGTAGATTGGTGGTCGATTCTTATTTTACTGGACATAATTTCAAGTTTATTCGTTTAGCTTATGACCTTTTTGAAGTTAGATTATCGATTATTTCCTCCATCACTTCAACCGGATTATCATTTCGTGCACAAGGAAATTGTAATGGATTCCAGTTAAACAACAGATTTCACGTTCATCGTCGAATCAAGCGTAAAGATCATGATTATATTGATTACTTTTTTGATTTGCTTGTAGATCTCCGGTTTGTTGTTCTTTCAAATTCTGATGTCGAGGTGAAGCTTGAAATTCGAGTGCACGATTTTGATCATACAATGATAACAGCTAGCCTTTACAACTGTTAATTGCCTGAACTCTTATTCATGATGTAGGTGAGTTGAAATAACAACAAACAAAAACGTCAACATCGAGATTTTAGCTCGGAAGTTATAATCCGAAATGTGAACTTTCATTGACTACAACTCGGGGACTAGTGACTGTAGAAGAGTGTGATTAACAGAACAACAACAACCACTTATGAACGCTAAACCCTGTGAATATCAGCGGAATCCAATCAGCCAACGAGCTAAAATACACAACACCCCCCATTCCCTTTTATAGCACGTCCATCACGCCAATTGATGTATCTCGGAGATTCTGATAACAACTAGTGCTTATATTATATCATATTGATGGAAAGCTCATAAGTCTGGCTACTTAACGTGTTTAAACTTGTAGCCATCGAATAACAGAGCAAGAAATGAGAGCACTTCAAAGCCGAACAATGCGTCAAAAATCGTCCAAAATTGCAAAAGTTTGTGCAGCTCTTATTTGTCACACAAGTTAATGAGCGTAGAAAATTATAATTCTATAAATTTGTAGAGCTGAGGTTGACCGAAAGCAGAATTGGAATCGAAAACATACTCAAAAACTGAGTCCTGTCAATTCGACCATAACAACGATATTAGTTGATCTCAATCGCTATAATTTGCAGGAACAACTACTTAATATCACTGCAATTATTACTGTTAATTGTACATCAATCGGTTCACTTGTGGGTGAAACCGAATTTGAATACAAGCCATGAACATCTTTAGAAGTTTGTTGTTGTACTCTCATTCACTCTACTAAAGTTCAGAATCAATTGCAGTCCACTGAGAAGTGGATTTCGAAATCTCCGGATCATGAGCGGCTTTCTGTCCTGCAGTCACCAGCAGCTCATAGCCTAATGGTTGTGCGGAGGTACTGTCTTCGACTTCTTCGGAAGTTCGGGTCTCTTACCGAAGATTCAACAAGGCTATGAGTGTTGAATCGAGAGTTAGCATAACCCACCTCCGGGCGGGACCGTGTTCGGGTTCACGGTTGAAAGCGTCCCCAGGGGTTTCCCCAGGCTCTCCCTTCGACTGCTTGATGGTTATCACTTGTGGTAGCTTTCCTGACGCGGTTGTCAAAACAATTTTTGTTTGTTTTGCATGAGCGTTCTTTTTGTAGCCATCTTATTGCTCTGAGCTGTTCGCAAATGGTAGTGCAGACAACAGGTCCATGATTCAAATGTAAAATCAAAAGTTCGAAGTCACAGATGAAAGTAGATAGTTAATAGTTGAAGTTGTCTTCTAGGTCCTCAAGAATCTCCAATCAGTCATTTCAAACCAGTAATTCTATCGACTTTGACATAAATTCCTCACCAACTCCCTGCACATTAATAGTTGAAGAAGACAAACTGAAATCCTAACTACCTGTCGTGACGAAACAGAATTGCTTTGACTGTAGACGGAACGGTGCTTTATTCAGGTTAAAGCAAGTTTAAATACAATTATCACATAACAATAAGAGGTGTGCTTGGGCGGGGTGTTTACAAGCAAACGTTCCAGATGGGTGGCCTTTTAATGTGTTTTGGAGATAGATTCAGGATACAATAGATTTAATAGTCGGCAATAAGACTTTGAGGCATGTTAGCCTATGCTCCGGGATGAGCATCGCAAGCACAACTTTGTGATCTGTGACCGAATAATGGGTTTGGGTAAATAAGAACTTGGAAAATGTGCGTTTCAATTCGCGCTCTCATTAGAGTCGCAACACTGGGAGCCGAGAAAAGACGATTACAACAAAGAGAATGGATTTTAAGCTTACAATTTTGGATTGGAGAATAACAGGAATTCCAGTGGAAATGAGTTATCGTAAAAACATAGACACTTGGATGATTGAGAAGAGTATTATTGAAAGTTGCGCATTAACATTTGAACGCCATTTTTTGTCGCTTTTGAGAGATAGCGTTTGCGCAGTGTGCATGCAGATTTTCGCCAGCTGCGACTTTTCTTTACGCAGTTCGGCTTTCGCTCATTTTGATTTTGAGATTGATTGCGGTTGGTCGCGTTGTTTAGTTCTTATTCTCGCGTTGCTCTAATTTGCGCGCAATGACTGACAAGAAACCAATATCAGATGACGAAAATGATCAAAAGCCTGGACCGGTAAGTGATTTTGAGTTCACCTTTTGTAACCGGCTCATTCAATTTTAGTTGACTAGTCAAGGTGGCCAACGTTCCGAAAACTCGTCGCGTCAATTGCCGGAAGCGCAAGAAGGTCTACACAAGTCCGAAGAAGATCCGCTCGTTGTTGACTCGTCTGGTCAAGACCAAGAAGAACGCCGAGGAGCTGGAGAAGCTAGCTTGTATCAAGGCTCATTTGCGCAACATGATAATCTTGCCGTACGAATGGACCGAATTGAAACAAGAATTGCAACTTTGGAGAATCGTCGCCGATTTAGCATCATAGATTTCGGTTGTTGCAAGGTATTTTATATTTTTGGAACGAAACTGGGAAATAGCTGCTTTTAGAGAAACTTTTGCACACAGAGCCGTCCACAAGGCTTCTCTCACTTTTGCGGATAAAAGTAGATAAACCAGTAGAAATTTAAAGTTTTGATGTACAATGAATAATTTGCAGAGACATCAGCTCATCTTCCAATTCCTGGCCATGGTGATGATGATGTGTTGTACTGTTTTTTGCACTTTCGTACACTGCTGGACAAAAGTTTCTGCCCAGTCGGTTTTACTATGTTCCCGTTGACGGTTCGGGCTGAAACTTGCAGTGTTTGTTCGTTGTACGTCAGTGAGTAACTGTGCCAAAAATCATAAAAATTGATACAAAATGAACAAAGATTTCGTTTCAAAACCATTTCCCCGGTGGACAAAAGTTTCTGCTCACTTCATTTCAATCCATTTTTCTTTTTATCATCGCAATCATGGTAAGTCTTTTGGATCGTATTATCTACATCAAATGTTTAGGCATTAAGTGAAACGCAAAAAGAACGAATTCGCCTACTACACCGTGAGGGAAAATCATATTCCCAAATTGCCAAGGAGACTTGTCATTCACGGAAAACAATTCGATTTTTGTTGGAGAACCGCAATTACAAGTTGGGCAAGAGAATGGGCCGACCAAGAGCTTTAAATCAACACCATTTGCTGGCCATGAAACGTCTTGTTCGAAGAAAAATTGGGCAAAATCATCTGGTGACTAGTCGAACCGTGCAAGAAAACTTGGATTTACCAGCTCATCGTCGTACAATTCGCCGTCGGTTGACCGATGCAAACTTTCGTTATGAAGTGCTAAATCAATGCTTGCCACTTTCTTCCAGCCACAAGCTTCACCGATATCAATTTGCGACCGAACATATCAAGAACCAAACTGACTGGTCATTGGTGATCTTCTCGGACGAAAAGCACTTTAAAAAAGATGGTCCAGATGGCGTCGCTAGTTACGTAGATGCCAGTCGTCCAGGAAATACGATTAGACCGCTCCGAATCAAACGGCAAATGGGAGGAGGAGGCTTAATGGTTTTGGCGGCTCTCGCAAGTAACGGACGGGTCAGTTTTGTGACGTTTTCACAACTTTAAACTCCTCGATTTTCTTTCAGATTAAGCTCATTCGAATCACTGGACGTTACAACAGTTCGGCATATTTGAATGATCTTCAAAATCAAACGATTCCGTGGTGCGAAACTCAATTTCGTGCGAAGCATTAGAAGTGGCAGCAAGATAATGCAAGCATACACAGCGCAAAAATCGTCTCCAACTTCTTAAAACAGTACCGAACGCTTCAATGGCCTGCTAAGAACCCAGATCTATCGATTATCGAAAACATTTGGCATCTTCTGGAGCTCGAAATCTACCGAAACGGCCAGTTCACAAGTGACGACGAATTATGGAGGGCGATCGAAAAGGCGGCGAAAAAGATCAAACCAGCGGTTGTTGCAAGTCTCTACAAGTTTATTCCTGCTCGTCTGTTAAAAGTTGTTGAGAAAAAAGGCGGCTGCATTTAATAAAATGGCACATTCCAAAGTGAGCAGAAACTTTTGTCCAGCAGTGTAGTTACTAGAAAAAGAGTTACGCATAATTTGAAATACGTCGTCATCCCATCATTGTTCGTTGCAACTATTTTCTTCATATTTTATTTTGCACGCGCTGTTATAAAATGGCGCAAGTTAAAAGCGATTAATTCTTCTTTCAACAAAAGTTAACTGCCATCTACCTCAAATATTTCATATGACCATCAAACTTATGATTTGCTTGCCATTTATGAACATTGTGGAATAAAAGCTTGTTTTTACTTGTCGAACACAGCTGGCTAATCTGGATTTCTAATCAACACTAATTCTTTTCCATTTTTAGATCAATTTAATGTACGGATCTCTAGATCAGTAAGAACTTTTTTAAGAGGAGGCCCCGCCTACTCGAAGGGAAACTTTCGAGTGGTCGGGTCCCGATCACTCCTCAATCCGCTCCTTGCAACGAGTCGGATTCCTTCCCGCTTTAATTGTTGGTAAACTAGTAGCTACAATAAACCGCATAATTGGATCGTTCGATTTAAATTTTAAGTAAAGGACTCAAAACTTTACATCAACTCGATTGGCAACGTTCTTTGCAGGAGGTTTCGCACTTTTGACGACTGGCGGGTTCATTCTTCATCAACTTGGCTATCCGTCTTGGTTTGCACCGCTTGCCTTCTCGGGTGTTGGTTCCGGTATTCTTGGACTCATATCACTGTGCTCTCCGAACATTGTCAAAATCTGTAAACATTGCTTTGAAATAAATTCTGGGGATAACTAATTGTTTGTTTTTGTTTGATTTGAATTGACTGTAGTTTGCTGATTGATTGAAACATTGAATGCGGCGTTTTTGGATTTGCACGCGAAGTAAATGCTTTGCGCGTGCTCTATTAATTTTGCCGTTGATTGAAATGAAGCAGGACCATTGAGGAAGGAACGAGTTTGGAAGTCGTTAGAATTAGATCAAACTCATAAAAGTATGAGAACAATAAACTGAACTTGCTGTTAGCGCGATGTGCTGGTTCACTCCTCGGCTGACTCCATATAATAATTGTTGCTTCTTCGACGACAGATTATTTGTGTTTTTCACAAAATAGTAGAAGTCCCATCCAGCTTTGTACCATAATTGTGCTGCTTGGATCCATCGGAATGCATGCGCTGTTCCGGCTCACTGCAGACTTGACCCAGACCAGTTGCTCGGATTGACCGGTTGCCATTGTGCCATCGAGATTTTTCATTTATCTCGGCTCACTTGGATTCCAAATTTCCATAGGCAAGGTCCGGAGAAAGCTCATCTACTGAGCTTTAAAGTTCGGGGATACATTTCATTCTGTCTAGTCCCACCGGTGATTATTCATAACTTTAGATTGTAGATGCTGGAGGGACAAGACATGAGTGTTCCTGTAGACGAAGTTATTTCATCCAAAAATATTCCACTGGTCAAATGGGAACTTGTGGCTCTTCAACACCATAGTTGAATAAAATGACTTGACCTTGGTGGGATCCATCGAAATTTCAGTTTCGGCTCACTCACCAAGGATGGCTTGCTTGTTCGAAGGCTCAGCTCACTTCAAGCAAGTTTGCTAGCGAAGTGTTCCACACACTTCGGCTCAGTCAAAGCGGTTGTACCATGAAGGCGATTCAGTTCGCTGGGCTCCATGAGTACTGGATTGACATGTCGAAATGTCCATTGACGATTGCCGAAGGAAGTAATTAGAATCGTGTTGAACCAAATAGATAGTTAATATCCAAATAGATGTAGATTCCAATATTTGCCAAATTAACGTCCATAATGTTGCTCAGGAATTTTTATTAGCCATTGTACTAGGCTCGGTATGTAAGCTGGAAGTTGTCACTACACCAACGTAAGATTTTCAGCTTGGCCAGAATTTAGGCTGTCGCTGGGGACCAGCCTTGATCCAGATCGCATAAGTTTGGCTGACTGGAACTGTCACCTAACTTGGGCAAATTCACTCCACGTGATTTGCGGGATCATTCGACTTTCTTTCAAAAGAAATGGGCGCAGGAACTTGGATCGTGTTCCTTGAACTGGACAGAACTCATTTGCATTGTGATCTGTTGGTAATGCAGTTGGTTGTTCACTCGTTGACAAGTTGAGGCTCCGGCCGGCAGGTAGGTTGAGCTCGCACACGACAAGGATGAGCGCACTAACTGTCAAAAGGAAACAAGTTTGCCAAGTGCAAAACTCCAACTGGACCGTCCGTCGAGTCACTCGGTTGAAAAGAGGTGCAGAGTCCATAATCCTCCGGTGACGAAAAAAGTTCACGTCGAGATCACCATAAATTCTGTCGTGACGAGACAGAATTGCTTTGACTATAGACGGAACGGTGCTTTATTCAGGTTAAAGCAAGTTTAAATACAATTATCACATAACAATAAGAGGTGTGCTTGGGCGGGGTGTTTACAAGCAAACGTTCCAGATGGGTGGCCTTTTAATGTGTTTTGGAGATAGATTCAGGATACAATAGATTTAATAGTCGGCAATAAGACTTTGAGGCATGTTAGCCTATGCTCCGGGATAAGCATCGCAAGCACAACTTTGTGATCTGTGACCGAATAATGGGTTTGGGTAAATAAGAACTTGGAAAATGTGCGTTTCAATTCGCGCTCTCATTAGAGTCGCAACACTACCCAAAGAGCCTAACAACTGGTTAAAACGAAAGCTCATGGTCATTCGGATTAAGCATGTTTTATAACCAACAATAAGAAACAATTTTTTACAGATACCGTTTATTTGAAACCCTAACAGCAGTTTCGACGAACTCTACTCGACCGGCAACATGACCGCTTTCAGGTTGTCATCGTCATCGACAATCTAAAATGAAACTCATGAGTTTAATCTCCATTTTACTCCGAAACCAATTTTAGACATCAAAAGACAAATTTCCGTTCTTGGAACTCAAAGTTTGATCGTCGAAAACCAACTCCTGGAGCAACGGATGGCCCCCAACTTATCGCTTTCACTCACCTTTCTATGACCAAAGATCTCATTCGTCCATCGACAATCTCGTGCATCTCTGCACGACAATCGTCTTCGTCCTCGAGTTGAGTGGAACAGGGTTGTGTTCGTTCTTTGTTGTCTTGTCAACTCCGCCCTTTTTAGTGGGCTTCTAAGTCTTCTTGTCCTTCTTGCAATAGATGAACATAACCACTGAGCCAGCAACCAACACGATCAAACCCATAACGCCGCTGAAAGAGAATGTTGGAGTGTAGAGCAGAGACGAACTCACATGATGATAAAGCCCCAATAGAGAAAGCCAATCATGAGCACTGTGTAGTCGAAGGACGCATCCTGAAAATGAAGTGATCAGCAAGAAGAAGTGCAAAGTGAATGTGCCTTGAAACAAATCGTAAGATCCGAGTACGAGCTTGAATCGACAAACACCGTGGTCTTATGGCCGCCCGGAAACCACGAGAATGCACGATTGCACGAAAAAGTTGCATATCCGCCATCCACGAGATCAAATTTGACGCCATTTTCGTCGACAACGGCCGATGAAGTTCGATCGTACTGGCAAATAAATGAGGTCGGAGAGCATGTAACGCGCAAATTTGGAATGCTAGAACCGCCACGTGAAAGAGCGATCCTAGAATGTAACGGACCTCTGGAATGAGTTTGCAGCGAGATTGGTTTTCACTCAATTAGAATTGAATCACTTCATTACTGTACGTTCAGTTTAGTTGAGCTTACAAATATCTATTCAAGACTTTTGAGATCAGAATCCGAGATCAAAACCGTGAACAAAATGATTGTTCTATCGAAAAACGTAAGATACAAACTTTATTCCCACTATGATTTATTTTATAGTCAAAAAGCTCAATTTCAACTTTTCGGACGCAACTATGAATGGAAAACGGTGAAGGGACGATTTAGTGTACAGGATTATTGGTCCTTCAATTTGGAAACATCACTGGTTATCTTCACTCGCCAATTTCCGGAGACATGTGGCCTCGGGAATTTTAAACTTCGTCGAGTCAACTGTCGTTATGGGGCGGTCAACTACGTTTTATTATTGTGTCGACTGGTTCATCGACGCACATTTCCTGTTAAAATCCTATCGAGCTCATTTGAAAGACGGCTCAGTTCTAAAACTGGAGAATTGATGACAGGAAAGAATATTTTGACGTTAAAGTACATGGCCGAGAACAACTTTAAGCTACAAAAGTATAAAACTGGAAAGAAAACAGTTACCTGGTAAGATTTTTTGTTCTGTATATCTTTTAATTGTATAATTATAGAAAGATAAGCGTGGCTGCCAACTTGGGAACCAGTTTTCGCTCCCGTCACAAATCAGTGGACAAATAAGACCCAAATTGTCTCGTTGAATTTGAAGGCATTTGAGTGGAAAGAAACTGGAGTCACGATGAATGCTTCCGCTCATGAAACGTCAACTGATGGAGAACACATCTTGATCGTTGTTACGGACGATCATCACAATGAGTGCTATCAGCGAATTGTAGTCAAGTAAGTTAACCAGCTAGAACGGTTCACAGTTGTGTTTCAGCGAACCCTACTCTCTGTTGACTTTTGTTTGACGTAATTTGCAAAGCTCAATTGGCCTGTAACCGGTCGACTATGACTTCATCCTAAAGGAAGGCATGACAAATCTCAGACTACCGCCTTCTAATGGAAACTTTGCTTCCATTTGATTCTCAACTATGAGACTGTTTGTAATAAATGTATATAAGTGAACTTGATATATAAAGACGTAGGAACATAATTCGATTCTTAGAGTACAAAGAAGTTAAACGCAACCTGGAATTTTAACAATTATTTCGCGTAAAATTGAGACAATTGAAAACTTTGACTCAAGATCTTGTTAATGAAATTATAGAACAAAACATTCTTATACTTAATTGGCGATTATTGAGAGTCGAAATGTTTGTTTGCGCTTCATAGTTGGTCGATATAGAAGTCTTTGTGCAAACGCCGATCCAATAAAAAGATGACCATTTACGACGCAAATTTGTCTTTGTCCTTGTTGTTACAAGCGAACCTCTTGCGTGAATCACACTATGCCGCCAACGAAAACGCTGATTGTCATCGCAGCAACGGCCGACTGACTTGCTGGTGTCTTTTTCGTAGTTTTCACGCACCATTTTTCCGTCATATCGAATCAATCAGCTGCTCGTGTCAGAGTCCTTTTATGTTCCTCTGCGTTCAATTTCATTCCGCGGGCTTGGAGTTGCGTAATTTTCGAGCTCTTGATTCTAGCATTGAACAGAACACTGTATTTCAATCATCAAGACCGTCTCGGTGATCTCCGATGACTTCAATTCGAGTTTTCAAATTAGTTCGTGCGATTAACATAAATGTAAAACGGAGCATGTGAATCGGCGAACTCACCGACGCTCATACATTTGTGACGGAAACGCGGAAGCTTTTGATCGACTTTTTTGCCGTGATTGACCTCGAGCTCTCCGCCAACGCTCTTCGATCGCAATATCTGCTGCTCTCATTCGCACAGTTTCCGAATAACATCATGTTTTTTCCATGGATTTACAATCTTCATTTTAATAAGAGATCCACTTGACTCTGTAGTTCCCCTCTTTTTCCGGTTGTTTACGTCAAAAAACACAAAACTTTGGAACCAAAGCGAAATCCCCGAAGGAAAAGGGAGCAAAAGTCGACGAGCAAAACGTGAAAATTTGCGCACTTTTACGCGGCGTCCAACTGTTGAGACCGCTTTTGTGGTCACATTCTTACGATTAAGCGACGTGCCGAGTGTGGACACTCTTGGTGATGTTTTAAAAACTCGCCATTCAACAACCAGCTGTCGTCTTTTGGAGGTGTGAGTTGTTCGCAAACCGCAACTTCTTTCCGACCACCGCTTTCACTTTTTCGCATATCAACGGGCAGTTTGGATTGAAATTTAAGAGTATTTTTCGTCACAAACCGTTTTCACCGACCTGACTTTCCCTCGAAAGTCGTCGCTTTCACTGTAGTCCGTCGATCCGACTGGAATCCTCGATTAAAAGTTTGGTACTCTAATCGCAACTGCTCTCTTCGCAAAAAGATGTAAAGTTGTTCTTTTTTCACGTTTTTCCTTTGGCTATAAAATGAATAAATAACAATCTTTTCACATTCTCGAAATGCGTTCAATTGACACCGCAAGTGTTTACGTTTGGAATTAGTTCGCGCATGGGGATTTGCGTGCGTGACAAATTTTTTTCACGTTTCAATTCTTGTCCAACTTTTCGCTTCGTCCGCTTGGACACTTGCGCATACGATCGGTTTAAATGTACTCCTGTTAACGACGCCAATTGAGCAAAAACGTCGTCGGCGTACGAGCGAAATCTTGGGAGGCGCTTTTCGCGTATTCGTCGAAATTCTCACGCTTTTAATTCGCATAATCTGCGCTTGTTCGCGCATTTCCCGTTGATTAGTCGCTTTTATTGTGATTCCAACGTTTTGTTGGATCAGCGCAACGCTCGGAATACCCGCGCATGGATATTCGTGTCCACGATGGTATCGGGAGGTCTTGTAATGGACGTTGGGAAAGTAGTCGCACAATCTCGACCAATTAATCTCATAGCCATATGTTTACTGTCCATTGCGCGTCGATCATAATTGCGGACTGCGTGATAAATGTCCTCTTCCTTCCCGGAAGATACGCGCGAAACAGCTGGCCCTTCGAGATGTTGCAAATGCGTCCACGTTGAAGCGAGTGGTGTTCGTGGGACGCCCATTCAACTGCTCTTGTTTGTTTATTTGCCGGTTGTTTTTTCGGGTTGACCGAAAATTTCAAGAATTGCGAAAACTGATTCCGAACGTCGTGACTCATCCGCTGCGCTCGTTCTCCGATTTGTTTCCTTCACGCCGCTGATTATTCACGCCGCAGAGACTCACGACGCCGACGCGGAATGTGATGGACAGAAATTTTGGCACGTGCCCGAAAATCTCGTTGATTTTTTCACGTTCGAGACGCGGAAAACTTGGCGTCGTTTGCGCAAAATCAATCTATGCAAATTTCAGCACTCTGTCGCGGCCAACGCCCGACTTTTTGGTCAGCGTTCCGATTTTATATGATCATTTATGTGGATACGAAAATGCCCGCGACAACGAACGTCGACTCAACGCCCGGACCACTAGCCGAAAATGGCGTCATTGCGGCGGACCATTCGACCAGCAGCTCACGTCCGTCCGAAGATGAAGTGGATCGTTTGTTCGAAGCCGTTTTGGTAAGTTCGACGGATTCCGCATTTCGATTGGCTCCAAATGTTTCCAGGATTCGATGGACTTGCAACCGGCGAAAGTGCGTGAAATTCGCAAATGCGATTTGGAGAAGAAGTGGAAATTGGTCGAGGATTATCGAAAGATGCAACAACGAGTCGATCCATCCGTCTACCTGAACAATCTGTCCGCTGCGTTGACGAACAAAAAATCTTCGAAAAAAGTAAAATGAAGTTTCGAACCATCTCGTTACAACATTTGAATTTAGAAGAAGAAACTTCAGGGCGAAACATCGACAGAGATTTTGAAGCACATCGAGATCTCGCTGCGTACCAATCCCATCGACTGGGTTTGGCAGTTTTTGGATCCACCGAACAACGGTCTTTCCGTCTTGGTCGATTATCTGACTGCGTTGCAAGAGGAGTATTTTGCCAACTTCGAGTAGGTCCATTGTTTGTTGACTATTGTTGTATTCGCTTGTGATTTAGTGCTCGAGAATGGGGCTCCAAACCGATTGCTCGAACGGAAAACAGCACGTTGACGATTCGATCATCGAAGAACGGGAACAACGAGACGGCCAGCGATGATATGAACGTTCTCGTTACGTGTATTCGCGCCGTTCTCAACAATAGTCGTGGATTTTCGTTGGTTTTTGCCGCCGAAAATGCCATTGCCGTTCTCGTCAAATCGATTCTTCACGACAACTATCGAACGAAAACGTTGGTCGTCGAACTTCTTTCGGCCATTTGTCTTATTGATTCGGGCCATGAACGTATCATCGAGGCGTTCGATCGGTTTTCGGCTCAATATGGCGAAAGCCATCGCTTCAAAACGTTGATGTACTTTGTCTTGAATTCTGCCGATCAACATGTCGAGTTTGTTTCGGCCGCTACACAGTTCATCAACGTTCTCGTCCATTCGGCCGATGATGTCAACTATCGTGTTGCGTTGCAATATGAATTCGCCAATCTTGGACTCGACGATTTCCTTAAGGTAAGTATACGAAAAGGGGGAAGCGCAAGAGCTGTGGTTTTCTATCGTCAAAAACAACAGCGCTTGGCGTTCCGTTCAAAAGAAAAGTCGATCTGCTGCCACGGCTTGTTTCTAATCAGTTGGTGCGGAAAGAGTGCGCGCGGTAGTTAACGGATTGGTGGAATGAAATGTAACGATGATATGTAGCGCAATGAAAAACATTCTATGCGCCATTTTGGTATGTTTCCGGCATGGAACTGATTGTATCATTTTTGGGAGAGCTACTTGATACATTCACTCACTAATCGTCTGTTTTTTCAGGAATTGGAAAGCAATGAAAGCGAACTCCTCTACACGCAGTATAGTGCATACGAAAAGAATCGTATCGATGTTAACAAACTGCTTGCTGATTCGGAAAAATTGCTGTTGGTTGAAGCGAAACTCAACGAAACGATTCAACGGCTCAGTCGAAATCGCGAAGAATATCAACGAAATTTGGTGGAACTGAGCGACAAGAACACTCAACTCACCACGGAAATCAATCAGCTACGAAGTGAACGGGATCAGTGGATGAAAACAACCGAAGAAAAAGACAAATCGATACGAACGTTGGAACGTCAACAATTTGAAACCGAAAAGAAACTACGAAACGTGGAAAGTCAATTGAACGCGGAAGTCGAGAAGACGAAGATAGTTATCGAAAGTAAGTGTTAGTACTTTCAGACATTATTCTGTTTGTTTCTTCAGACGAATTAGCCAAACCGACAGGAGGTATATCGAAAAAGAAAGAACCGGAAAAAGTTACTAGTTCAGCGACGACTGCAAGTGCTCTTGATGACTCAACGCCCACTAGCGAAGTTTCTCGTCCGTTGGCCACTGTCTCTGCAAATCCACCGCCTGCTCCTCCACCACCGCCGTTCCTTCAAGCTCCGCCAAAGATTTCTATTCCGCCAGCACCACCGTTGCCTCAAGCAGCCAAAAATATTCCTCCACCACCTCCTCCATTGCCTGGAGCAGCAAAATCCGGACCACCACCACCTCCGCCTTTGCCTGGCGCTGGACCACCTCCACCACCTCCATTCGGCATTCCAAAAGCCGCAGTTCCCGTACAGAAGAAAGTCGTCAAAACGAATGTCAAATTGCCGGCTTTCAACTGGACTACGATGCCAACACGTGCCATCAAAGAAACGATTTTTCATAATTTGGACGACGAAAAACTTGTCGACGTTCTTAACTTGCAGTTCATCGAAAATATGTTCGGCGAAGATCAGTCCAACGACAAAACCAATGGACCTCCATCACCAGGATCGGTCTCATCGTCCGCGCATTCAAATCCGTCGGCTACAAACATTCTCGATCCGAAGAAACTTCAGAACGTTGCAATCATGCGTCGAAAACTTGGCAAATCAATTGTTGATGTCATGAGTGCAATTCATAATCTCAGTTTGAATGAACTGACTGCCGATGAAGTGGACATTCTTTCGCGAATGATTTCGATTAGTCAAGACGAAATGAAGGCTTTTGAAGAGCACGCCAAAGAGAACAACGGTGTCGAAGGATTGAGTTTGGACGAACAGTTCGTTTGGAAACTTCAGAATATTGAACGGGTTTCAACAAAACTGAAGCTAATGACCTTCATGACTGAATGTCACGAGATGATCAAAAAAGTCGATCCGGTATGTTCGGTAGTTTCCATTTGTGTGTTGATTGTTGTTTTCAGGAAGTTTGCAAATTAGATTTGGCTTCGCGATCGGTAATGGAATCCAAGAAGTTTCAACGTGTTCTCGAAGTCCTGTTGGCAATCGGGAATGCAATGAATGCCGGCAAAAACCGGCCGCTCGTCTACGGTTTCAAGATGTCAACACTGTCACGGGTAAGTATCACAAACGACTAGTACACGGCTCATCTTCGTTGTTTCAGTTGACGATGCAAAAAAGTCCAAAAGACTCGAACATCACAATTTTGCACGGTCTGGTCGACACGATCATGAAGTCATGTCCGGAGCTGTTGGAGTTTAGTAAAGAATTGGAGTTTGTCGATGATGCTTCTGCAGGTATGGGATCGCTTATTGACTGTTGTATTCATGGTTTTAGTTATTATATCCGATGTTGAGGTTCTTTTCCGTGGCATAAGCTCCTCGTTCAAGATCGCCGAAGAGGAAATCACCAAAGAAAACCCACCGGTTGTGTTGATTAATTTTGTTAACGAAGTGAAACCACAAATCACGAGAATAAGCGAAAAACTGGAGATTGCGAAGAAAGAATACGCGAAATGTGCTCAACTGTTCGGTGAAGATCCCAAAGTTCAAACGCCGAAAGACTTCTTCACGATCATCAACGATTTTGTGCACAACTTCGAACACGCACACAGTCAACTGAAGAAGCGAATTATGGATAAGGTAGGTGGATGTTTCGTTTGTTAGATTAAGATCGAATTCACTTCTGATTTACGTTTTCTTTTTTCAGGAGAAAGCCGTTCGTCCCGTAGCACCGAAGCGCGAGAATCAACCGTCCAGCGATCCGCAGGTGCTCAAGGAGCTTCGAAATCGTTTCAACACGGAACATGAACGACGTCGCTCAATCAAACCGCATTCCCATCAGGTCGAAGATGGCGACTTCGAACGTTTAATGAACGGTAAATCGACGGTTATCGAAAGGAAATCATTTGATTTCTAGGTCTTAAAACTGGTGGCTATGTTGCTTCCGGTGGTGCGAAATATGCGATGCGAAAATCAGTTCGTCCAACCGATTCGGAGCTTCGCGAACAGACCACCGGCTTCCGTGAAGTTTGTCGCGAACGACCGCTTTAAAATTTGTTGTTGTTGTACAGTTCTCCACACATTTCTTTCCTTTTATTTGCCAACAAGCTACGAGGTCTTATTTGCATTGAAATCCTACGGTTCATGAACTACTTGACATTTTCGACATTCTTTCCGATTCTCTTGTTCGATTCTTATTTTTCATTTAAATAAATTTTATCAATCCATCGCTTCGATTTCATGATTCCGGGGATGTTCACTGCGCTCACAGCTCCAACTCTCTGTTGTGCGGGGCCTCGTAGACACATTGAGCTTTCGATTACTCAACACGAATTCCTTACGATACCTATTTTGAGACTATTGAATTCATCTCTAACGGCCATTTTGTATGTTGCCATTGTACTCACTGCGAACTTGCTTGTTCATCACTTTGGTTGTTCGGGTCCCCAGTATACCGGTGCTTCTTTGCATTTTGTTCCACGATGCTATTTGATTATTTTTGGGTTTATTAACAGGAAATTTCTATTCTTGCCTCTCACAATGAGTTTTAACTACGAAAAAGCAATGCGACCTAAACAATAGGTTCATCTCTGGTCTAATTCCAATAAACAAACTTTTACCACACACAACAATCGTGTTAATCGAAAGCTTTTGTTTGGATAGTGAGAGTAAAAATTGAGTTTTGGCGATTTGCGCGGTAAGGAAACGGGTTCTTGGTTGTCATCGCTTTCATCCTGTTTCGATTATTTTTGTTCGATCTTCGTTTTTAACTGCGCGACATCTTCCCGATTCGATTTCCTCACTTCAGCATCGAGAATGAGGAGTAGAAGATGCCGTGGTGACATAAGCTTTTTGGATGTTCTTCGTCAGTTTAATTGGAGTGACTAAAACGCCACATCTCGTCGTTCATTCTCAGTGTTTTTGAACAACTTTGTGCTGTGATGTCTCTTCGAGTTTTCGTTCTGTTCACAATCTTATTCGTGAGCTCTGCCAAAGAAGTTTTGCCTGGTGAATTGAACATACGATTATTGGATATTAAGAACGTTTTTGTAGAAGATTGTCATTGCCGTGATTGGTACGGTGGATGCAAACAGAACGCGGAACAGTGGACCGATGATTATATCTGGCATTACAAGTGTTTGTCTCAGTCGGGGTAAGATCGACCTCAATGTTCTGTTTGTAACTAATGAATGTTATCATGTTATTTAACCGAAATGGACTCTTTCATTCATACTTCTGCTTAATTTTTTTCAATTCGTAATGTCGGCAAATTGAAAAAGGAAATGTCGTTTAGTGAACCAGCAACATTTAACGGTTGCGTGATACCCGAAACGAATCGCATTCTGCCATCGGGAAGTAACCAAACAATTGATGGTTTCTGGTACACGTGCGATCAAAACAATATCCGACTAAAATACGAACAAGGTGACGAGAAACAAAGAACCGCAATTGAACGACGATTTAGAACCGAAGTGTGTGGTCAACAATGAGTATCATCACATTGGCGATTATTTTCGAGACGGCAACTTCCATTGGCTTTGTCTGGAGACTGGTCGATGGGTCAAAGGTAAGCAACAAGCGACAATAAAAGAGACAACTGCAATAAATAATCCACATAACGTTTTTTGTTGTTGTTTTCAGGATGTTATTATCAAAATGAAACAAAAGATTGGGTCCTGTTGAATTTGGGACAAGTCGGCTACAACGGTCTCATCAGACACACCTGTGATCTTTATAGAGACAATCCCGGTGTTGTTCAATATCACGCTGAAGTATTTGGTCCATGTTAACATACGACTAAAACAAAAGTGTTAAGGTACGTGAGGATGTGGCTCACAAGCACCCACCCAACAAAGGGATCAATCAGAACTTCCCGAACTTTGCCGACAATCGACTAAAATCGGAGCCCGTTCTTTGGCTTCACACGAACGCCGCTCATTTCATTCCATCCAATGGGACGGTGAATTTGCAAATCCGCTACCTACCTGCCAGTCGTAATGTCCTTCCTTTGTTCATCAAATAACCGGCTTATGTTTTTCTATTTAAATAAACACAACGGAGATCGTATCCAAACCAAAAAAGGCGTTGCAAAGCCTGAAAGCCATTGATTGCAAATTGAACTGGTCGGTCGACATTTCGTGTGTTCAATTAATTAGACTAAGCAAATAGTGGCGCTACTGACTTTTGAATCAAAGCAAAAAACGTTTAGCATTATATTTTCATCTTCATAAACCGTTTCGTGACCAGTTTCTTTAATTACGAAGCTTTTTGGAACGTTGAATTTGAATGCAAGTTTACGTGTGATTTGCAACCCTTTATTGCTAACCATTGTTATCATTAATACTTTTTGATAGTGAATTACAATCTACGGGTATGAATTACCAATTGGATTCGCGAATGAATAGAGTTCGAGGATGCACACCCGACGGTTACCCTTCGCGACTATCAACGTTCAATTTGTTGGCAGCTTCTTCCCCCTTCTCGGAAGTTTTTTCAACAATAAACTACCGGAGCAACAAACAGAGATGCTTTCGATCGGGGTAATCATGCGACTTTCCAAAAGCATTAAACTCTTACGATCACACGCACAACAACGTGAGAAATATGCCCGACTAACGGCTACATCTTCCATTTTGTTGTTAATTGCTTTACAACAAATCATCGGCTGCGTGATGACGTTTATGTTTGCGCGCAAGACTTGAGGGCGACCGTTGAACTGACAGTTCGTAGACACGCGGTTTTCAATACCGAATCATAGCTTATTGACAGCATTTCGTAACCGTTAGCTCGATTCACTTTTAATGCCTCCCAACACTTGTGAGCATCTTTTCTAGCTTCGACTTACAGCTTCAACTGACTGTTTAAGTCAAAGATTGTCGCGTTAATTCTTTTCGAAATGAAAACTTAGAGGTTTCGAAATCGTCAAAACTATTTGCGAAGTCTGAAATTTTACCATTAAAAGTCCACGAATCCAAGTGTTGGCGTTCTGAACATTGGTGTCATTTGTTTGTCGAAACGACGTGAATGTTTGCGCGTTTAATTCGCGCCAACGTTGTCTCCCGACTTCCGTTGTGCACTTATCCTCGCCATTTAACGAACAATTAGCATCCGTAGCACCAAATAAGTTTGTTGATTTCTTGCTCTGTAGATCGTGAGTGTGTTTGCTCACAAGATACCTTTAACGTGCGACGTACTTTAAGTCAATTAGAGCGAACTGCAAGATTACTATTGAATGGGAAATATGTGGTATTGAAATTACTTATTCGATTAATCGGATCATCACCATTTTGAAACATAAGAGATCGTTTGATTAGCTGTAAATTAGCAAAAACAAAGTACTGGGGTATTATCTTAAGGTTAAATTTTTTTGACTTACAATCGAAAGTTCATTTAGATTGTGAATGTATCATTGGCTTGGTATTTCACAAGTCAAAGAATGTAGGAAGTCGCGCATCTCTGCAATGATAGCCAATAACCAACAAAAGAATAATGCGCTTCCGATGCACCACAGAAACTGTGTTCAATCGTAAGTACAAGAAAGGAGACTAATTGTCCAATATTTGGCCAAGCAAACGGAAGAATGAGTTTATTCTTGTCGTTTCTTCTCTTCATTCTGACGACACGTAACGCAAACCCCGCGGCGAACGTCGTGTTCGTTTGTGATTGCTTTTATTGTCTTTATTGCAGCAATCAACTCAATTGTCTTTGAGTTAATATGCTAAAATAGATGACTACTTACACAAAACAAACGCCCCAATACTCAAATCATAGTTATCCTCACACATGCATTGTCGTGCATTTCGAACTCTTTTGTGCTGTTCATAAACCTTTTTTTCGTAGTTTACCTAAAGATTCATTGTTGTTTTGGAGAGTTGTAGGTGATCAGTTTCCAACATCGATCGCCTTCGAAACTCTTAATCTTTCAATCTTAAATGTTTTCGTGTTTAATTTTCATATGCACATTGGCGCAGTAGACTCACTGTATGAATAGTAAAAGCAAATTTGACGCACTTACGAGCGCAATTTCCCAATTGGCTACTTTGTGCTCAACTCTCTCGAGAATGAGCATGAAGACGTTTCGTATAAGGAAAATAGCACGACAGTCGCGACCTCTTTGCGAACTTGACCGATCCCGACCTCACAATCCTCACGCTTTGCCGATTGGCTCCGCCTTCCAATCGCCATCGTCCTCCGTGTTTCTTTTATTCGAGACAACAACCGCTCCTCTTCATTGATGTTTTCGGAAGCTCAATGGATGGGAAGTGACGACAGTTCAAAAGTAAGTATGAACTGACGGAAGCCACTAATGTCTTCGTTGTTGTCACGGTGCGCCCAATTGTTGCCCCAAAACGGAGCAGGAAAACGCGTGAAAGAAGGCGATCGGTCGATGAGGCAACTCGGCCTCCACCCATTTGTACAAAGAAACCCAATCGCATTGGTTTGCAGCAGCGACGGTATGGCTTTTCTATTGTCAGTGCGCGACTTTTCACCACCTACAGAATGCCTCTTATTCGCTAGTTGTCGATGAAAAGCGTGGACCGAAAAGGCAAACGGATCGAGCATGAGCGAAGAAGGTCGTCGGTATCTCGAGCATTTCGATACACTCAATCCACGAAGTCTCGCGACAATCGCTGTGCCTCCTTCGTTTGTCTTATATTCCCGCCTTCTTTTTTCTGAGTCAATCCCGCTTTTCGCTTCTCAAAGTCAATTCAATGTCATTCGTGGTTACCTTTTCGCAACACACAATTCGGGCCGCCGCGCTTGGTCGCGGCTTCGAACCCTCTCGCCAGTCATCCTCTTGGGTTTAAGTGCAGTCGCGAACTCATTCGATACGGTAGTTGAAATGCAGCACGCTAAGTGGCTGCTCAGCAAAGTTTCTTGCTTCAAATTCCTCTTGGCCTTACGAAACTGACTACTCCGACAACTGCTAATACGAACGGTTATCATCGGATACCATCAATTAACTTCATCAATTTGATTTCAACAGTGAATGACAATTTGAATTGTTTCGATCAGTCGACTTGAAGTCACCAAACTTTTTGATTTTTATTTGACACAAACCTTTGGATTGTTGTCTTCTGAATACACGCGGAACCAAATTGATTATTCTGCACCGGTCGACCGACAGACCGATATGCTTGATAAACCGGTAGCAAGCAAATTGAGCGTATCGGATTAGCATGCGTTTTCGAGTGTGTTTTGTTATGTAAAACATGGCTTATTATCGAGCATAGTTTTTGGCAACGAGGTTCGAACAGAGGAAAACCGTTGAATCGTTTTGTTTCCGGCTCATTTGATGTCCAATTTACATCAAACGTTAAACGAAACGACTTTTCTACGTGAAATTTTTCCTTCGTTCGTACCCGACTGTTCATTCTTCTTTCGATTAGCTGATTCTCATAAGTTTTCGTTTCTCACGCGAACTCGGCGCAAAACTTCACGCTTTATGGGCACTACGGATCTTGAGACGGCTATCGATCTCTTATCTCAACTCCTCTCTTACCGTTCGAAATCGAAGCTTGCGCTCGTTCATAGCCAAAACGAATTGAGTCGCGCCGAAAGACCACGTACAATTGTGTGCGTTCAGCTGTGTGACGGATATCAATGTAAACAAGCAGCGTGATTAGGATCAGAGCTCGAAACGTGGAACGAAGAGCATCGGCAATTGAATCCAAATTGATCGGCGGCTTAATCATCTATTACTTCCTACATTCAGATGGAAACTTTTTCAAGCATTAACTCTCTTTCACAACACCGTTTGTGTGGTTGTTGAACTGATGCAACAGTTTTGGCTTCTTTGCGCGTCGTCGCCGTTCAGAAAATTTCGATGAGATCCGCGAGAGAGTTGCTCATCGCCGAGTTTGCATAATTTCAAATGCCGTCAGCGAGCGTATTCCGCAAAGCCGGACAAGAACGCTCTCCGATATCGCTGATATGCCCGACTGTTTGGTGGAGATGTTAAACTGTCCGACGGCTTTTCCGAAATTTTGCGTAAAGGCTCGAAATCAGCACTCAAGTTTTTACTTTTACATCCTTCGATGAACCTTGCGTTTCGACGATCTACTGCTCGTGAAATGACCGTTGTTCGATTATACAAAACGATTTTTCAGGTTCCGTTATTTTGTTTTTCTATTGCTACCACTGGTGATCGTATTGTTATTTGTCTCCAAATGAACATTGCAACGGCAACTCTGGCGGCTTCGTTGGGTCTGAAAAGTGTCGATCTTCTGCGTGCACTTTCGACCAACACCGAATCCAATTCCAATCTTCTACACGATCATTCTTTTCATCGACAGTTACAACACGAAGACTCCGAGGATCTGATGAACGTGGAAGAAACAATGAGTGTTAGCGAGGAGTCTGTTGGTCAAGTGGAAAACGGTGAATCACGTCCAATGAAACGATGCAAATCGAACAGCGCCAACGACGATCACAGTAGCGATGACGGTATTGAAATCGACTCTCCACCGCACAAGCAGTTAGCGTTGATCGATGAAGTGTCGCAGTCGAATATGGTGGACGAATGGATGAGCAAAACCGGCGAATCCAAATCCAATGGTTTTCGTGGAGAACTCAAACGTCCAGATCTCAAAGGTAAATGATCAGCTGGATAAGAAACAATGCGAACATTATTCAGGTTCATTTCGTTGCACTTTATGTCAAAAAGTTTTCTGTCACTCTTCTTCGCTTAGTCGTCATCGAATGCAGGCCCATTTCAAGAGTTATACGTGTACGCTTTGTAGCAAAGAGATTACAAGTGAGTTTACTTTAAAAGCTTCAAAACAATAGAATGAGTGTATGAAGATGTTCGAATCTCTACGGTAGTTTCTGTGCTTCCTGAGGATTCAGAATTTGTATTTTGACATCAATTCGCAGCCCGGTTTACATTCGGCGATTGCAATTGAAACGCGAGAAATAAATAGCGCGATAATGATCGGTCATTCCATTGAATTGGCTTTTTTTGCGTTTCGCTCTTTGTGTTCTCGGGAGTTACTCCTCGCCAATTACCGAAATTAACCCACACGTTACGACTGTTTTTTACGCAATCGTATTTTTGCTGTCGCCCTCATTCATCCGCGAAAGATCGAAGATGCACGGCTTTGCGTAATTCTGAAGCGCAGCACACGAAGTTCGTCGAGTGGCACACGATCGGGAGTTTTCTTTTAATGCGAACCGATTCGTCGAGGTTATTGGAGGTTGTGCTTTTTGTTGCTCATCCGACGCGAACAAACGACTCCACAGTAGTAATTTGCTGGTCACTCTAATTTCCATCGCAAAACTTCTTATTCCAAATGGGCTTCGAATGTTGCGTTTGATCTTTGTCGTCAATATTAGCGTCGAGAATGAACTAGGATCATATTGCTAAGGAATATTGAATGCATAGTATATGAGCAAAAGAAGGTCTACAGTAGTCAAGTAGAATTACATCAATAACTTGAATTTGAGTTTACGCGATTGGCATGAAGAAGTCGGAGGTTAAACTACTAACCGAAAGAAACAATGAAAGGATTGTGTAATCAAACTTTTACATGAATAAATACCATAAAGCCATGACTTTGCACGGTAGTTTCTGTAACCTTTAGTTCGCCTTTGCACTTAATTCTTTCTATTGTCCCCGGTTCCTTGCGACGGAATTTCTCTCGCTAGCTTCCGGAGTGACTGAGATTGCACTTAATGTTTTCACCGAGCCATCTGCGTGGATCATAAATGGCGAAGAATGGGCTAAGTAAACATGACCTGTGAGTGGCTGAATGATTTGATGAATGCGAAGTAACCGCCGATTTTCGGCCATTTCATGCGAACTCCTCAACACAACATTTCGGACGTCGACGCTTCGATCTTTTTATTCGTTGTTTGCAAAACAAACGCATTCTATGAAGTGGTAGAAATTGGCTCAAAAGTGCTTGTCCATCAATCAATACTTCCAAAAGCAAATTCACAAGTTGATGAAACTAGTTAGCTAAACAACGCTTTCTGATCGATTCACTTTGTTTACAGACAAAACTCAGTGTTCTTAGCATTGAAAGCTTTCAAACAATAAGATCGTTGGGCTCAAAAACTTGAATACAATTTGCGGCACAACTTCAAGAGAACTAACCGCCCTTAGACAAAAAAAGCGACGTGAAGGAAATGAAAAGGTAACCTCTATCGGCCCGTCAAGACCCATTGAATTGCTCCTCATTGAATGAACTCTTGCACCAATCGATGTCACAACGCGCAATGAAAAGCCAAAGCGGCAAAGTCAAAATGCGGCGGAATGAGTCGAGTGGACAGAAAAGACGGTAAAATTAGTTGCCGGCTAATTACTCGATTGCGTGGCTTGATGCTGCTAATTGAGCAGGACGAACTCATTTCACCGTACGACATTAAAATACATCTTATTAGCAGGTTATCTGAAGGATTGGTACGAAGAGGACCATAATGGAAGCTTGAACATTCGATAATTGCTTCCTTCGTCCAGCACTTCAATCGATTTGCTTTTCGACTAATCGAGGACATCTTGCGGAGGCAGTCAATAAGCTGCGCTTATTTTCGCGTCGACCAATTTCGCGGCAAACGAGCGCCTCGAAGATGCTTTCAACTCGGCGATTTACATTGAAATGCAACGAAGCGAAAGTCAAGAATTGAAAGGCAATTTACTAATGAAAAGGCCAAATGTCTGATCCCGGTTTGTTAAAGTTCCAATCGTCAAGGACAAAAATGCTGCAACTTTGACAGAAGTCAAATTATGTTCGAAGACCAAGCTCACAGTAACATCATTAGATCACGAGCTATATTGCACCAGAACGTTCTGAAACGAGCATTTCATAGCGCAGTGACGAGCATCGATACACACGTTTTAATGTCAAACGCGTCATTGCGTAAGGTCAATCCCAGATGTAGTCTTTTGTTCGCTTTATGCACCGGAATTCTAATCTGTTTAACCCGAAAACTCTTTGGCACAAAAAACATTAACCATGCAAAAGAGTCAGCGGCATTGGTAGCCATCGGCGACTCCAGTTTCTCGAATTAGCCAAAATAATACTGTCACAGTTGTTGAAGTTCTGTTGTTACTTGAAATCATAGTGTTTGCTTACGCAGTGGTCAGCATCTTATTCGATTTTTGCAAATCAAACACGATCATGAAGATTTTACGACCAAAACGAGCCGCCGGTCACTGAGCACAAGAATCGATCTTGCGCTTTTCCAACTGTAAAACCGTCGTTTGAATGTAAACTTCGAATATAAAACGCTGGGCTCAATATTTGACTAATGATTTTTCGCTAAAATGATCACAAAAACTTCAAACGGTCACAACGACGACGTTTGATTGGGCGGGTTTGAGACGTTCTTTACGACTAGCCACCGAAATTGGCAAACAATTCAAAACGATTTGAAAACCGTCGAGATGATCTTTTTGGCTAAACAGAATCTTCGTGGATCGTTTTTCGGCGCTCTTTCGCTCTCAATTCAAACTTCTTTGGGATAGTCGATGGTTTCGCGAAGGGGGGGTTTTTGGACATTCGTTCCGTTGATTACCGGTTTCGAACAACGAGATTGAAAGTTTCAATTTGACGGCATCGACGCGAATTCGCAAACCGCACTCGTTTTTGCATCGTTTTCGCCGAAGATTTCCATTTCACGGACGGCGATCAGTTGCGCCGAAACCGCCGGATCTATGTTTGATATGCCGGCGGCGTGAGGCTGCAAAAACGACACGGGAAGTGAAAGAAAAAGTTAACGATTGGAATATTACTCGATTAAACGAACTATAACAGCGATGATCGGGTGGGTTGGCGTCGTGTGCTGCCACCGATCTGAAACCAACGGGGCGATTTTGATCGGTTGTAATCAGGAAAGAAGGCGACAATTTGTGCGTTATGATCTCGGCGTCACAAATCCGCTCGAAATAACAAGTGAATCGACACGCGCCATGAAATTAACGAATCCGAAATCGCATTGTTTCTCTTTGGGTTCGTGTTGCAATTTCCAGGGCTTTTCAATCGAACTGATCTGCTTTCAATCAAGAAGGTATCTTCGTGTTTTGAACGGTCACTTCGATTCTAAACTACTGGTTGCGCAATAGTAGTTGCTTAGTCACGTAGTTAGCTCTTTTTTGGTTTTCGTCATGTTCAGTGGTTGTTTCAAGGTGTGGAAGAGATGCTCATGTTCCACCTATTCTCAGGATATTGACTAAAAGCTATTCGAGATGTTTCGAACGTTTGAATGTATCGTCGTAATTGCGCGTTCCGATCTCAATGTTTCTTTACCGTAATGATCTCTCGGTTTAGTACTTTTGTGTGATGTTACCGTTGATTATGGGAAATAGCCACTTAATGAGCGTAGAATCGTTAGCTCACGATCATTCCTCATCCGCTTCTCCCAACGATTTTCTTTCGGAAAAAAGTGTTTGGACGGCAAACACTTCCAACAAAAAGAAACCATACAAGGAATTGACCCTCGAGCAGAAAGTCGAGTTGATTCGATTAGCTGAACAAAATTCGCATTTGAGTCAGGCGTCCATAGCTCAACGATACGGAATAGCTAAAAGTAATGTGTGTCGAATACTGCAACGAAAAGCTGAATACACTGATGCGTACGAATCGGAACGTTTCTCGGGTTCTCGTAAACGCAAACTGCGTAGTGATTCGAATAGTAAGCGATTAAGATACAATTAATTGTATAGCAACACGTAGACAGTTAAAAACGAGATCGATAATTGTTACTCAGTTTGTATATACGAATTTTTTAGGCAACGAAACTCTTCGAGCTCATATGCTTAAACAACATCAGATCTCAAGAATGTTCATGTGTCGTTGTTGTAATTGGGCTTTCCCCGACAAAACAAGTTTGCATATGCACATGACTCAGGTTAGTAGCAATCAGTTTGAATCATCCAGGTTGAGTTTAGGGAAAACAAGAAAACAAATTGGTGAATGTACCAGTGATTGGAAAGGGAAATCCACCATCCGACACGGAGAAAATCAATGGTCAAAAGCAACGTGGAAGCGAAAACATTTTGTCAAACTTCGAAATCAACACCAATCCTTCGCCATTGAAAAGTTCGTTACTCGGAAGTGCGTTCGGCCAAGTTTTCAACGGAAACGCAATGACGTCGTCTTTAAACAGCAACTTATTCGAAACAATTGCAAATAATCAACGGCCTTCTTTTGCCAACAGTCTTCATCCATTTGCGGCTGCAATGGCGGCAGCCGGATTACAATTGCCACCTCAAAGGCCAACTTTGTTTCCAAATGTGGCAAGCAATTGTAAGTTTGACATTCAATTGATTATTTTATGATTCGTTTTCAGCGTTACTCAGTCTCGGTGCAACTCCAAACGCCAACAGTAGTTCGCTGAGCACGAACGGCATTTCGTCGAATGGTCTTTTCCCACAACTCTCGAGCATGCAACGTGACAGTGCGGATTTGATTTCAAAACTGCGACAACGTTTGTTTTGTGGAACTAACTCGAGCAACTGGAACGAAGGACTAATCAACTCCAGTACAGAAATGAACCCAACTGATCGATTTCGTTCTGATGGTCAGCTATTAACTGATTTAACGGACAACAACAACGATGAAGGAAAACAAAGTTTAAACGTCAAGTCCGAACTTAAAACAGTTGGCAACAGCGAATTCACGAACTTACTCAACAACAGTCGAGTTGGTATGTTTGACTTTGCAGTCTTAATTATATTGAAGTTGCTGTTTTAGAAAACTCTATGAATGGGTCAAATGACGTTGAGAATAGAAATCAAAACGAAACAAATTTGGGAGATTTTTTGACTTGTAACAACATTGCCAATTTGATGGAGATGTTGAACAAGAATGTCTTAGCCAATAGCTCTGTAACTAATGACAATCTTTTGCTTAACAACAACAACAAAGACGAGACAAACAACAACAACGGCGAATGCAACAACTCGGTGGAAACAACGAAAAACGACTTTGAATCGAAACGATCTGCAAGTGTTGTAAGCAATCTTATTAGCTTATTTTCGATATCATCATTTCTTTGAAGGAAGTTTCCGGTCAACAAACCACTAATGAGCCGATCAGTCCAACGAACACGAATAGCAGTGCATCGCCTTCCAACATTTCGATGTTCACCGTTCAATCGATCAAATCGGAAGTCGTTGCAAAATCACAGGTATGTGAATAAAATACTCGACAATCATAATCTTTGTGATTTCAGGACAACGAACATGCAAAAGCCCATATCAACGGCTTCGAAGGCTGCAACTCGGATATGCGACAGATTCGCGAACACAACGAATATCTCACGCAAAAGCTCTTGGAGTGTCGTGAGCGTGTGATCGACTTCATGCGAACTGAACAGTCGGAATCTGCTCGTGCCGAGTTTCTTCGCGATGTTCTAAAGATCACGTTGTTCAATTAGAGTCTGTGTAAAAGCACTATTTATTCCGTTAACTTTATAAACTTTTGTGTCTTCTCTTCTATTGTTTCTGCAATTCTCGTAGATCTTTCGTGTATATCAATCACTAACATATCTGTATAAACGTCCGCAGATTACTTTCGACATGATTGTGACTTTGCATTTGTTAATTTTCAGTAAGCATAGCGCAACGGTTTACGTATTTATTATTAAAGTTTTACGGTTCACTCTTCTTATTAGAACACATTTGTTCAACTGATCAAATTTCTTCATTTCGCTTATCAAATCGTCTTCGTAGTTCTCTCAACGGATTGGACTTTATCGCAGACAGTTGTATACCTAATAACCGTTTTCGTATTCCGCATCTACGATAAGTAATAACGCATTTGTTTATCGCGAATTTACGCGAACTGCCTTCCGATTCACATCTCAAATTCTTGACATTTACTCGGCAAAATAAACACCATACGTATTCTAAGCGAGGTAATAACTTACACACAACGAAACAACACTCTAAACACGCGGAAGTCGAATGAAGTTGGAGTGTGATCGAAAACGTGAAAGTCGATTTTTAACACCAGCCACTTGAGGTCGTTTACTCAACTGATTCCATTTCTCGACACATCTTTCCGGCACTAAACTCTTAATGATTAGGAATTCAGATCAGTTGAACGTACGTTTACTACACTTTTGAGTCAACTCGTCGTTCTCTACACAAACTTCCTCGTCTTTGCACTTAAGTTCGCAAATGTCTAAGACCGGAATCCATTGAGCTTCGGCAAACAAATCGCCACCTGAAGCTTTCTATACAATATTTCTAACTGTACGGTTGCTTACACAGCTCCTGGTTTCGAATCAAAAACTCCACACGATTGAGGGAATTAGCGAATGTTGAAAGTGAAATCACGAGTACAATCCAGAGCAGCTCCATGAATAGCTAAGCAATGAGCAGAACTTGCGAAACGCATTGTAAGTTTATATACTCAACCGAATCCTCTTAGCGCGAAGGTAAAAACAATGACGTAGATTTTTTAATGGATAAGTTTTGTTTAGAGCGCGAGTTTTCACTTTGTGAGTCCGCACGTGTGACGACATGTTGTAACTCCAATTCACATGTAAGCGAAGCTCATCAGCGAAACGTGAAGATGCTAAAGATTAACGTTCCGCAACCATCAAATGGTGAAAAGCAAACTCGACGTTAACTGCAGAGCTTCGGTATCAACGTTTTTCGTCTAAAATATCAGTCAAATTGTTCATAAATGCTATGCAACGTGTTCTCAAGAATCCCAATTTCGTTTGTTACAAACATCGGCTGCCAACATTCCGATGTTTTGCCCTCAATTTAAAGATTGAATTAACTGAAATGTCAATGAAAAGTTTTTCGTAAAATGACAAAAACCGCTGTTTGTTAACCTTTTCATCGTCTTCTCACGTTTCAAGGTTAATTCCGCTACAGGCGACATAAAAGTTTTCGGTCAACGTTTTTCGTTGCGGTTAGTGATTTAAAGGTTACTCTCGTAGAACATTCACAGTGTTCGGGGTCTTCTGTTAGTGTCAAAATGCATCTGATTTGTTTGTTTTTGTTTCCGATTTTCACTCACTCAGAACTTCTACTTCGCGGCAACGAAGGTGAAGCGTTGGTTTTGGTTCCACACGGCGAAGATCCCCAATACTCCAAAAATCGTGTGGTGATTCCGCAGGTACGCGACGGTATTCAACCGCCGTTGCCATGTGTTGTTCGTCAAAGTGGAACTCATGAGCACGGTCAAACGTTCACGAAAGGAAACTTTCATTACATGTGCAATAATGGAACTGCAGAGGTTATTGGTATGTAAGGTTGTAGATAGCAATAAATAATCTTTCAGCCTGCGTTTCCGACGACATGTCCGTCATTCAGATTGGCAGAACGTTTCTGAAGGATGGAATACGACACAGATGCAATGTTAAAGGCGATACTGTTACATATGAGCAAAGTAGGTGGGACGTTAACTCTGCCCAACATTTTTTAGAATCCACGTGTTTCGAAGAGCATTCATTGACTCACTATGATGTTGGAGAAACCTTCAGAAACGGTTCTTTCAAACTCATTTGCAAGGATAATGGGATTGCAATTGCGGGTTGGTAATCTTTCCAATCCAATGACCTTTTTTCAGGTTGTTTCGTACAAAATCGCACGGACGAATTTATTATGTTGGGAGAATCGAGGATCATTGGCAATCACAAACACAACTGCGAATTAATGGAAAAGGGCAAAATTCGGTACACAGTTAACAGTAAATTTGACTTGAGTTTGCAGTTTCATTTGAAGGTTTCAGTGCTTGGTTGTCACAAAGAAGATAACGTTTTCACCGAAGGTCAAATCTGGACGGACAAACATATTCGATATCAATGCACTGAGAGTGGCAATCCAAAAGTATTAGGTAAGTTGATGATTGCTGATTGAAAGTCTTGTACAATTCTCAACTGTTGATTTAAGGTTGCACTGATGAAACCGGTTTGTTTATCGATCTCGGACGTGACATTCTAATGGACGGAATTGTTCATCGATGCTATCGAATCAACAACACGACTTTCTATCACAGGTGGGTTATTCATGAGTGTTATAGCGAATGTATCTGTTCAGATTTCACTGCAATAGTCCATCGTTGAATGAGTGTATCAACGCAGCACCGACACCAAAACGAGTGCGATCGATTGCTGTCGACGTACCAGAAATTTCAAATTAACTTGAAACTCTTTAAATGGCTATTTATTAAGAATATCGTTGATTTGTAATAAACAGTGGAAACTTTGAAGTACATAGAATCAATCCTCTGCTTCTGAAGTTGTATATCGATTTGAAGTTACTGCAACTATACGTCCGATTCAACGTTTTGATAATCAAAGTTTCCAAAATTAGCAATTCAGATCAACTTGCATACGAAAATTAGTGATTCACAGAAAAATCAAGGACTATAAAAACCACAGATATTAAACGAAATAGTTACTCGGTTGAGTGGTTACGGTTTTGCTCTACACATTTTGTCTCCGGAGGTTTATTCTGGAACTGAAACGTTCATCGTTTCTGGGTCTACGGGGATTTGTTGAGTTGGAAATGAAGGACAATTCGTTGGGTTTCAAGGTTACCAAGAAGAATACAACAGCTCAGTTAACGTGAGTCAGCAACGAACTATAAATATCATTTTTAGTCCCATTTTGCTTTTTGGCGGTTGCAAAATTTAATTTAATTTCCTTGGTACTCGCGATAGGATCAGTTTCGGTGAGTTTTCTTTCTTTTATCACTTCTGATTGATTTCTTTCAGTGCTGCTCTTGACGGACTGATTTTCTATGCTTACGCTGCAGTTGATTTCATTTGGATCTGGTGCTGGTGAACATGTGGGTGTCAAGCTCTCAATTGTCTTAACGTGTTTTCAACATGCTGCTGGAACAATTACGACAGTGTTCGGCATTGAACATACGGAAGATGAAATGTCTGACAGACATGGAAATAAGCGGCAAATATCTAAGAGCAAGCCCAAAGCGGCATAAGATGGAAAGCAGGAGATCCAAAAAGGGGTATACCGATCACTGAGTACTTAAACTCGAGAAGTTCCTGGTTCTGTCGTTCACGGAAATCATTGTGAACGGAAATCGCCAAAGAAAAGCAACAATCCAGCTACGGCCGACGTCGGAAAACTAAGAAGTTTACCACCAAACGTCCGATCACAAGTCAAGTGAACTTGTTGTGAGCTGATTCTTTTTTAAAAATGTATTCGCCGAAAACAAACAAGCGGAAAAATTCTTTGTGATGTTGAGTTTCAAAGAAAAATCAATTTTTGGACCTGAATTTTGAGTGTTTAACATTGAAATCATGTAAAAAAACTTTCGACTCAATCAGCGTCTCTTCATTGGAAACATCAATCTGAACAATGTTCACGAATGCAGTACTGGACAAAAGTTTGGAAGACAATTTGTTTTGTTAAGATATCTTAACGCCTCGCTTTTCGACTACGTTCACAAGGCGCTTGTTCATACAGAAGAAGAGGGCCTTAATCTTTGGGACGGTTCGATGGATTGCGGCCAGAAGTTCGGGTTTTGTGCAAAATTGACCATTCTTGTATATTTCGTCTTCCATCAGCTTCCAACCGTTCTCCATCGAATTCAAATCTGGGCTACGGGATGGTCAATCGCTCGCAGCTACTTGCTGGTTGAGTAAGAAGTCGGTGGTGACCCTTGCCGTGTAAATTGGCGCCAGGTCTTGTTGCCACACCCAGGACCGACATCTCATTTGCTTTCGGATTAACGGGAAGAACTTCAAATTGAGATCCGAAACGTAGTCGACTGCCTTGTAGTGATTGTTGCAAACCTATAACAGATGAAATTGCCATCAAAAGTTGAAGAGATAGACGAAGAACGTACGTTGATCAGCAGTTTTTCGGTTAAACAGATGGCACCGAGGATCATGATCGATCCGCCGCCTATTTGTCACTTGTATCAAACCAAATGGACGTTTTCGATTCCACACAAACCTGCACTGTCCGGCCTGTCTAGAAAAAAACGCTTCCTGTCGCTTAATATCCATGTTGTAAAGTTGGTTCCAGCAATCAAATGGCGTCGGACAAAGTTGAAGCGGTATGTGTCCATGAGTGGAAGCCGCTTCTTAACAAACTCGTGGAAAATTTTGTCGCGATTCAGTCAGCGGCGAATCGTTCGTCGATCGACCTCCAATTCCAAGTTATCCTGGATTGAACACAAGGTAACGCGGTTACCGCCTTGAAGTTAGTTTGAGTGCGCACTCAATACTGGACTTCGAAACTTTACATTTTGTCGCCGTCCTAACACTTCGTAAAATCATGTACGGCTCTTTAATTTCTTTTTCTCGTCCAAAAGTATCTGAAATGAACGAATATTCATCGACAAAATTAAAAACCTGAAAAAAACTACTTTATCCTTACTAAGCATCCAAAAAACGCAATAAACCAAGTGTCTTCCAAACTTTTGTCCACCCGATTTTCGAGTTACGCCAACTTTTTTATAATTGAGCGTCATGCCCAGCTTTTTATTAATATTCATTCAAATTTTCTTTGTCTAAGGGGCTCAATGTACAAAAGCCGACCTGTTGCCTTCAGTCATTCGCGAGAAGGTGGCTTCTGGAAACGGCGATCTTTCCGAAACAAGTCAGCGCGTTCAATTACACGATATAAATACACGAAGGAGTTAAGGAGGAGATAGCAAAAAAGACATTAAACTGAAAACGGCATACAAACGAAAATCATCAGCAGGATGTTCAGTCTGACAAGCAGCACGTTTTCGCTTTTGACTTTGATTTCACTTAGCTGCTTACAGTTTTTGGCATCGATATCATTTGCGGTCTTACGGGGTTTGACTTCGATTTCTTTTGCGGGTTTTTGCTCTGATTTCACTTAAATATTTCCTTCTCTATATTAGTGATTGCAGATTTAGTATAATGTAATTATACGCGCACGGCGGTGCCAGCGAACAAAAACATCGAAAGTTAATTTTTGGCTTCTGGGAACTGTGAACCAAATGGCCGAGTTATCTACGGCGAGTGAAAACTGCCTAGTGTTAAGCAGAGATTGCGCAAGCAAGTGAGCCGGAAGACGCAAACGCACTACAACGAAGGCGAGCGGTCTGTTGAACCGGGAATCAAGATGGATGGACAAAAGGAGCAAAAGACGTTTGCGGAATGTCGCTTCGAGCGACCAAAAGGCGAAACCTCCGCCCATTAACTTGTGTTTTGTAATTTATGTTTTGTAGTTTGTGTTTTGGATTGTTCTTCTTGATAGGCCCCGTCTGCTCGGCGGCTCGTTATTGTTGTTATTCTAGATCGGAGGAATAAACGCTCTCTTTTTTATTCCGGGTTTTTCGATTTGTCGTGGTGAATCGACAGGAACTCACACTGGCACGAAAAATGTTCCGCAAGCATTACATCAAGCCGAAAGAGTTAAACGACAAGAAATAGTTGTGCGCGTACGTTATCATGAAGCGCGGGTTCGAACGGATTCGTCAAACGTGGGGAAGCTTGAGCAAATTGGATATGCGGGCGAACGGCAAACCACCGCTCAGAGTCGAGCTACTTCGATCCGCTTTAATGCAACAACGCGAATGACTTGATGACATTATCCTTCGTATCGATTAATTTCAACCGGGATGTTCGCCGCAAAAATTGGGCACCCCGACGATATACGTGGACATCAATTTGCACAATCGACTCACCGAAGATCAGCGGCATCAAGCCGAAACTATGGTCATGGGGTTGTTCAGTGAGTTTGTTCCCGTTCTTTAATAATTCTACCAATTTCAGAGGGAAGCGCTCATGACGCCGACTATCGCTTGGCGAACATTCAAAGCGGATGGGAAGTGGGATCGCAACTGAAGAAGAATGTTAAGCGCGCAATCTACGTCGAAGGAACGTCGAATATCGACGGGTTGATTGCCGCTTATTTGGTTCTTCGCGGCTTCTAACTTGGAGAACAAAAACAAGTGAACTATACGCCGGTAAGTTTCATCCTTTTTTGTTTCTTAGAAAACACTTTTGTTTCAGCGATCTGGATTGGCCCTAAAGCGGTACGAAGCGAAGGTAGAACAAGAGAAAAAGCGAAAATCCGAGGTCATTGGACTCGCCAATCTTCGTGAACAAGTTGCTGCTTTAGGCGAGGAACAGCCAAAAGCTTCATCGACCAATCCGGATGTGATCGCAGAACTTGAGCTTCTTTGCGCCGAGTTCGAGCAGGTAAAGGCAAGTGAATAAAAATGAAATAATTACTTTTTTTCAAATCAAGATACGAATGCCGGAATTGGAACGGGAACTGGAGGAGGTGAAAAAACCCAAGTTTTCTTAGGTTATGTTTTTGTTCTATTGTTTTGTTGTTTTTGATTAAATGTTCCACCTTTTTGATCGACAATTTACTCGCAAAAAGAAAGACAACTTACACATTGCCGGAGTGTTGAAGGTTTCGAGCATGATTTGAGTCATCTTTTCACGATTGGCCTTGGGGTTGAATGGAACTTCAGTAAGCAAGACTGGGTGCTTTTCTGGAGCAACTCGTTGTAAAAGGTGTGATGCCAGATCTTTTCCATGTCATCCCAGTTGGTGACGATACCGTGCTTAATCGGGTATTTCAAGATGAGGATACCACGCTTGGATTGGGCTTCGTCTCCAACGTACGAGTCCTTTTATCCCATACCGACCATGACACCTTGATGACGTGTTCGCCCAACGATGGACGCTCAGTCAAAGACCAAGAATGCACTCACTTCGTAAGCATCGCCTTCTTCCTCTTCGGCTCCTCCAGCCGCTTTCTTGCTCGATTTCATTCGTTTCTGTGATTTTTCTTTCGTTGACTTTAACTTCTCGGTTTTCTTTTCATCCTGAAAACGATTTGAACTGTCCGATTACACTGGCTGGAGCGGGTTTCGGTGGTTCAGTTGATTTCAACGACTGATCTGCCGTTTTCTTGACCAGTTGGACCTGAAAACGAAAGAGATTGAAGCAAAAGAATGCACAAACTCACTTTTGCCACTTTGCTCACGCCCTTCTGTCCACTGGTCGGAGGAAAAGCGGTGGAGTTTTGAGCAACCACCGGTGCTGTGGTCTTCTTTTTTGCGCATACAAAGACCGCAAGGGCAATTAACAGAACGACAAAGCTGCTGCGTTGGTAGTACCGTTGAAAGTTTGAGTTCTTTTGCGCCGTGGAAATAAACTGAGGGGTTGAATTCGATTACTGTTTTGTATTAGAAGAATCAAGACAACGAGTTTATTGGAAGTCTTGACGCATAAACTTATCTCATTCCTGACTAAAGCAAACTTGATGATTGAAATAAACATTCGAATGCCAATGAAGTAACAAAAACAATGGTTAATGATATGAATAAATAAAAGAATCACAGAGGTTCGCTGATGAACTGATGTTTTAGTGAGTCGCCACAAGTTGCTCGCTTAGTTGGATCAATGTTGAGCATCGATTTGAGGATGTCGCGGAACAACGTGACACGCCGATATTCTTCACCATCCAACCCCTGATCACCAACAAGATCAAAGCATCGCGCGATTTGATTGTCGATGTTCGGAAAAACCGTGATTTTGTGTGTATTGTTATTTTATTGATCATAATCAATTGCTGTCGTTGTTAAAGTTCTTTTTTAAGGATTGGATTTTAGCGATTTTTGATATGTCTTTTGATTCCAATTCTGCTCTCGATCAACCTCAGCTCTCCAAATTCATAGAATTAGAATCTTCTAAGCTCCTTAATGATTGTGCCAAATTAGGGCTCACCATCATCAATGGTAAGAGCTGCACAAACTTTTGCAATTTTGGACGATTTTTGACAGATGGTTTGGTTTTGAAGACCTCTCATTTCTCTCTCGGTTATTCGGTGTCTACAAGTTTACGCACAATCAATAGCCAGACTTTCAAGCTTTCTATTAACACAATTTAAACAATGACTGTTGCCAGAATCTCTAAGCTACATCGATTTGCGCGATGGACATGTCATAAAAGGGAATGGGGGGTGTTGTGTATTTTAGCTTGTTGGCTGATTGGAATCCGCCGATATTCACAGGGTTTAGAGTTCATGAGTGTTTGTTGTTGTCCTGTTAATCACACGCTGCTACAGTCACTGGTCTTCGAACTGTAGTCAATGAAGATGCTTTCGACGCAAAATTGGACTCAAAACAACCAAGTGGAGCTGAGAAAAAATCGACCGGAAAAACGAAATGTAAAAATTAAAATAAGTGAGGATTATTGCCTGGCGAGTTTTGTTGGCGGAGGAAAAACAGACAAGACCTTAATTTCGAATTGATAAGTCTAGCTTCAGTCGTTTGGCAAATGTATTTTACTGATTACAACTACGTTTGGTTCACCGTTATTAGTAATGGCTTAACGTTTTCAAACAATGAGAATAAGTGGTCGAGCATAACCCGCTGGTATAGACTGCTCAAAATAAGTGTATTAACAATGCATTTTCAGAAAGTTGACACAAAATAAGCGGACGTCATGTACAATATGTTCGTGTTGGTTTGCAGCAAATCGTCAGCTCTCAGGGCGTGAAAGAAATTTTCAGGTATGTTGTGAGTGTACACAAGTAGTTGTATTAATTTGTTTCTGAAATACACAGAACCATGCGATTATCGTCTACGAAAGGGCTAATCGAAGAAACAGATCATTGACAACATACGATTTGTCTATGAACAAGCGACCCTAAAATACAACAATTTGAGACATTCTATTCTCTTAATTGCTAGGATTTCATTCATCGTAAATTCAGCAATTCGATCATTACGTTTATATGAAGTCATTTTGATGACAAAATGAATGTCAGTGTGTGAGAATGAATAAGAAGTGAACAGACAAGTAATCTCTAACATTTCAAATCGACTCAAAAGACAATTTAACTGCCAAAAGACAACTACTTATTCTGAAGCTACTAAAGATCGTGACGTTTACGTCTGTCAGTTTAATTAAATCGGACATTGACGTCGAAGGAACTAACTGAATCCCCACAGTCGTTTAAATAAACAGTCTTTGTACCGTCGAGTTGAGTCGCGATCTGCAACAACGTTTTCCAAATCGCTACCGCAATCCACTAATACAATTCAGTGTACGGTAACAACAAAAAGCGAAAACGTATGACCAGTAGAATTGCGATGACAACAAATCCGATTCCGAAAATCAAATTGTTTTTCTCACTCTTTCAACCAGACTCTTCAGAGTTGTAGTGTAAAACTGCTACTTACGTACGATCCCACGGTCTTCGTTATTGTTTTCATTTACGAATTCAGATTGTCACTTCGACTGGTAAATTGATGTCCAACACACTACTACGAAGTTTGTACGAATGTCAAGATACTCCGCTAATCAAAAAAGTCATCCAATGGGAGTCATGGTCGGAGTTAATATTGTCTATTCCAAATCTGATTGTCAACGTTTATTTCATCTTTCGTTTCAATCGAATTGCAATATTTCATCCCAACTTGAAAGTTCTGATGGTGAGTTTAATTTGTCGTGATTATCTTTAGTTCTTAAGATCTCAACAAACTTTGGTGCCATTTGTATCAGTCTACTGCATCCGATCTTTCTTTTGATTCCAACTCAATGGTATTCAATTGAGAGGGGTTCGTACGTGACTGCCTTGTTCGTTTACTCGATGGTTTACGCGAATTCGGTCGCCGTTCTCTTCGTTAGTTTCAAGTTTTTAGTTTTCGGTTTGGAGCGTAAATGGGCGATAAACAAACGACATTCGTACGAAATCTACGATGGAAGTTTGGCGAAACAACTTGTAGTTCGCACTGTGTTACTTCTTTGTATGCTGATTGTTATAAAGATAGCTATCTTGTTCTATCGGTCCACTGCTTCTTCTGTGGATCAACGATTAACGGAGTCGTTTCTGTTCGAATGTCATCCGCTGGTGGCCTTTCCGTTAACTGCAATCGCCGGTATTTCGCTTATTTTTGGTGTTTACGTAAGTTTCTATCCATCATTAGATCACCCGTGTGTTGTACTTTTTACTAAAAAACTTTTCGATCTTTTTAGTCTTTAAATTTCAACATTCATTCTGCGAAACTTTTTAAGTTGACAACAAGCAAGTCATTTGCTTTAATTTAGGAGTTTTATCGGGTGCAACATTTCGTAAAACAAAATCGACACGATGCCCGATCTTTAACTGAAAGTTTTCTGTTTCGAGAAACTCAAAATGTTCTCGAAGTGATGAACCCACTGGTTTTTGCCTACTTTCTGTTGGCCTCGACGAGTGCGCTAGTTACCGGGTTTGCCATCTCGTTGTTACATTACGGCAACTGCAATGTTCATTCTTCAACCTATCGGATATTCATTAACGTAAGAAGTTCTTTCGAGAATTATAGTCACGATTTCAGGCATCTTATCTGGCTGTTTCAGTCTACGGTTTGTTTGCCAGTTTGTTCATGATTTTCAAGTTCGCTGCCGTACGACGTTTGTTCTATCACGACTTTTACAAACTGACCGGCAGACGGCTTCTAAGCAATCGAACTTCTGTTGTGCCCTGCAAAATGGACGCGGTTCAAGTGCAAAGCTACTACTTTTCGGACTTGAATCGTGCATGGAACTGATAGAAGACAGTCTTTTTTATTCAACTGTTACTTATTCAATGAATAATCAAAAATCTGACAACCCGATAGCAATAATCTTTGCAGTCAAAGGTCGTATACTTTCAATTGAAAATGTTCAAATGATCGTAAGTGCCTGGTTACTTGTCGAAACGAACACGCGATTACTGACAATCACTTTTCTGTTTCCCACAATGTAGTTGAAATCGTCGCGCAGTCCACGTGTAAATTGTGGTACGGAGATGAGCAGAACTAAGAAGTTGACAACCGAATGAATTGATCCAATTAGAAGCCCCAAATGAGCGAAAATATCTGAAGAGAAGTCAACGATTTTCAACGTGAAATCCAACTTACAAGTGCTCTGTGAGTTGAAGAATGCTCCGACAAGAATCAAAATGCCGCAAAGACCTAACACCGCAAATGGTATCAGCGTCTAAAGGCATTGAGTTATGTTTGGAGTTTTTCTGGCCTCACTTGTGCTGTTAATGTTATCAAAAGAATTTTCTGCATTCGAAGTGTACGTGCCGACATGACGTTCGCTTTCATTTCCCAGATTAGTTTCCAACACAAAACCAAAAGTACTCCGTTGCTTACAATACAAAATAAAATGAGGAGATTGTAGGGTATCACGTATCGGATGTCATTCAGCATTTTGATTGGATCTTCGACTCGAAGGTAGAAACAGGGTTTTTTCAGGGCACATTTCATTTCCTCAGGATGCATCTAAAATACTCTAAACAAGTTCGAACGTAACTATCGACTAACCTCGATATTCTTTTGTACGAAATCTTTCGGTGCCAAATCGACTTTCAACGCCGGAATGATCGTAATCAACGGCCAAATGAATTCAAGGAAAATCATGAACGAAAAAACTATTCGTTTCGAATTCAAAAACTTGGGAAACGAAGGTTGTGATTTGGCCACCGAAATGTAACGATGAAGTGTTGCATTTGTTACGGATGTTAAGCTTGCAGACACAAAAAACGCTTGTAAGACCTAAAGATAATTCAGCAAATTCCGTTCAATCACTTACCACAACAATAAAGGTAGCGCTCTCAACTCCGAACATATTCTTCAACGGTAAACTCAAAACTCCAACAGTACACGCCGCCGATACTGGAAGAATTACGTACGGACGAATGAAGAAGGTAGCACACAAATCACACATCAAAATCATCAGACTGATGTTTAGCAAGTGAATCCGATAGTCTCTCATCAATCGGGTACTGTAGCGAAAAATAAGGAAGATGGATAGAATCGCGCTTAAGATATTCAAACAACTGAGAACATCGGTAATAGTCGTTGCCGCCTTAATTTGCTTTATAGACCACGTTTGAGATGTCATTTAAAAGTTGGGAAAAAGGATCCGACTAAACAACACTCTAAACGTATGAGCTCACAACAACGATAACAAGAGTTTCACAATTGACATTTGATTTACACAAAGAGGCAGGTGAAATCGTTGCGGTGTTAGCGGAAAAGTTGGCGAACTTTGATTTTGAATTCTTAATTACAAACACAGAATGACGTGTAGTCATTGGTGAAAATCCTAGGGAAATGCAATTCGTTTGAGAAGGCAACGATGCCGATGAATCACAAAACAAAATGACTTGGTTTCCTCATTCTCGCTGAAAATTAGTCGATGGAAACCGTTCTCTTTGACTGCGATTCTACTTCTCTTGATTTGTACAATACTTCAATATCTGAGTAAACACGATTATCAGCAATTTGATTGCTTTCTATATGATTGGATCAATACACACAAAAACGAAATTCAATCGACTGTTACGATTCCTCCAAACGAATATCCTGTCCGAATACGACAAGCTCTTCGAGTTTTTCGCCGAAAGCCAACCCAACGGTTACATGCGTTTTCTCGAAGAATCGGTGGATGCGAGACGTTTTTTGCCAAAGTTCTTGATGCCGCCATTGACATCGGCCTCATAATCGTTAAAATCTCTTTGTTTATCCGGCGTGAAATGAGAAATTCGTTCGGTCCATACTCCAATCTATAAGTTTAACACTTTGATTCCGATCGTCAACTCCACTTTCTCCCCATCATCACCATCACCATCATCATTACCGATTATGTTAGGGGAAGGTCATCGGGGAAAAGTAGCGAAGGATGGGCACAGATTTTTCCATTGTGACGTTTTTACTACGTCCGTCTACGTTTGTTGTTGTGGCAACAACTTGACGAAGTCATCCGCATATCGTGTCGGCGGTCTACCGATTGGGCGCTTTCCTTTCGGCGTCCATCGTATGAGTTGTATGTCCATCGTTGCTCGTCTTCGCGCTTGAACACCGTCGATACGTGACTCCATTTCCGAGTTCGATAAGTGGCAATCACGTCCTTCAATTTCGTCTGTTTTCGTATCCCTTCTGACGGTCGCTTCTCGATGAGCCGAATGTTGAGAAATCGGTGCTCGATTGCGCGTTGGTAGCGAGCGAGTCGGGTTTCTGTGGGGTTGGTGAGGGCCCACGATTCGCAGCCGTACAACAGTGACGGGATGATGCATTGATGGAAATATCGTCTTTTGATGAACATCGGTGTGGTCTTGTTTGTGAGCAGAAGTTGTGCCCGGTGAAAACATCCCCACGCAGCTCCAATCCGACGACCTATTTCGCGGTCGTGGTCTCTTAGGAAACTGATCAGGTGGCCCAGGTAAACGAATTGGTCGACACGTTCGATTCCTTGTCCATTGTGATGGAGTTTGAAGTATAGATCATAGTGTGGCTCTTGCAGAACCCACTATGCTCGCGTCATCCATTTTGTCTTTGGGCGTTGATTTTGAGTCCCGCTTTTTTGCATTCGGTGGCAACGTCATTGAGCATCGTCTGTATGTCATTCGCGTCGTTCGAAAAGAGTGCGATGTCGTCGGCGTACGCCAGATATCACAATCGGTTTTAATTGACGTCGATTCCACGATTCCGCCAATCGATTTGATTTATGGCATCTGCAACGCGATAATGAAGAGAAGTGACGAGAATGAGTCGCCTTGCCTTACTCCTCGGCCTGTTTCAAAAAAGGCAGATGACTCTCCAACGTTAACTGTAGCTGTTCCTGCCGCGTAAGTCCTTGTGCCCGCGACGACAAATGCAAAAAACGGTTCCGCGTCTGATAACTGTAATTTTGCAATTGCGACTTGCACATTTGCGCGGTTTTACACGTAAAACCTCACGTTTATAGGACATCGTATAAGTTTCCTTGCAGAAATCCGAAATTACGACAATAAATTCATAACTTGCCAGGACAAAACCATAACATTCGATGACAAAGCATATGGTGGTCAAAAGCAGCTCTTCGACCAATCTCCGATGTCGAGGACAAATCAATCTGATCATCGCAATATCGACAGTTTAATTTACCACCATGATGCTCGGATTTTCGATAATCGTTAAAAGCCTTGTTATCAGAAAAGGTCTCGGGACATTCACGAATCGCACACGGTGCTGGCATTTCTTTTCCCCTAATCAAAGGTTAAGCATGAAACCGGAATCGTTCAAAACTCACATCTTATCCGAAAATCTACCTATTGCCAAGAACCACGATGGTAAGATAGAGTTTCGAGTATCTTTTGCCGTATTATGCATGTCAATAAGAAGCATGGGTTTGTTCTAACAACCTTAACCAAACCAAGTCGTAATAATGCCAATAAACACGGACTCACCGGCTTTTGTGCGCCAATTTCGGTTTGGGCATCTTGTAACATTTTGAGGTAATAGTTACTTAAAAAATCGACGTTTTGTTGCATATTTCTTTTCTGATTCTTGTGCAGGAGTCTGTATGTGTTTTGCTAGTCTTATTTCGGCGTCTTCCAAACGCAATTTAGTTATCGGATTAACCAGTACATATTCTTTTATCGAATCTGAAAAAACGGTTCAACGTCTCAATAAACCCTAATAAACCAACCGATTACAGTTTTCAACTTCCATTTCTCCAAGACTTCGAACTCTTTCACTGTGATTTTTCTCGATCCTGCCTCCTTTTTCTTGTACTCATCTACGTTAGCGGTCATAAGTGCATACGCTTTCATGAAACATTTTTCCACCTCTTCTTTCTCCACAGCTTTCGATTTCAAAACATGTCGGCAGATCGGATAACTCGTGACTCAATTTGTGCGTCGGGATCAACATCCAGGTCGTTTTGAAACGACGACAATACCGACAAAAAATTGCAGGAAAATGCTTAAGTCGCAAAATCAAATTTGAAGGAAAATTGATACTAACTTTTCAAGTATGCAAAACAGACCAATGAATCCCAATGCGCGTTGCATTTTAGGCTTCGCCCAATTGCGTTTTTTGTTGCTTTTTTGTGATCAAAAACCAAATCCATCGCTTTTTGGAGTGCAAACCCCTAAATATGCAATTGCTAACAATCATAATCTTGTTTTACCTACTTTTCGAGTTGAGTTGGTACGCACACACGCTTTCGGCAATTTCAATATATCAGCCAAGCATTGAGAGCAAATTGCTCCGTACGAGAAAGTTTCGGAGTTTTCAATAAGTTGATTGTCATCAACAGCGGTGAATGTGAGATAATCCATACATTCCTCGCGAATCTTAAAGACACGTTCGTTTAAACACTGTTCCAAAGGCTTGTCAAAAACGTCACGCAGTCCGAGATATGTAATCAGAAGTCGAACCGGGCATAGCATTTGTCGTGTCTCTGTGATAGTGACTGGCCTGAGCAAATTCGCATCTTTTCTCTTTTTTCGTGCGTACACTTCAATGAAATTTCAAGGAGCCCATTATCAACCAATCCATTAAATTAATCTCACACATTTCCTTAGTCTGTCTAGCTCACCGAACTGAAAAATGTCGAAAAAGCATCGTAACACCCGTTCTGGGGTTGCCAGTACGCAGCAAAATATTTGGACGACATCCGCATGCAAGACCGGTGGGTTAATTGGAACAGTTGCGTGTAAAAGCTTGCCTATTGACCGAAAACTCTCGACCGCACAGCGTTTCCATGTCAATTTGCTTGCAATGAGGTTGCAAGGAACAAACAAAGAAAACATTTAAAAAGATCTTCGAAAAAAACTTACTCACATACTTGTTATCTCTTGGGTATTTGCGAGTAAAATGGCATTAATCCACATACTTCGGGATTTTGCCGATTGGACAGCACTACCCGGATTGATTCAGATCATCAACGCGTTGAACGCGGTCATTAGAATGGCTTGGATCATCATTTGGTTTGCGTTGTGGGGTGTTTTCATCTACGAGTTTGTGCTTATCGTTCAACAGTTCTTTCAATTTTCACCAACAGTCACTTTGTCGCTAAACTACAAGTATAAACGAGTAAGTGATAACATGATTGGAAATAATTGGAGGTTTTTAGATTTTCCCAATGGTTACAATTTGTAATCAAAACCCGATGAACTACACAACCGTACAACAATACTCGTCTTACGCGCAGATCAATCAACTGATGGAGGATTACACGGCCACGGTTCAATCAGGCTACAAAGATATTAAGAACGATGAGTTCGGGATAAATGTAACGAACCATTCAGCTTTTAACGTTCTTTCATTTGTTTAGTCTCAAACCACAACATATAGTAAATATCAATACACTCGCGAAGCACTGGTTTTACTCATGAACCAGTTGAGTGAAAAGAAACGAGAGGCCGCTGGATATAGTTTTGAGAACTTCTTTCTAAACTACTACTGGAACAATGCGCCAGCAAACAGGCAATTTGGTTGCTTTAAGTCTCTCAGTTAATTTCAGTTAAATTGCAGTAGTTCGTTTAGAACGTTTTTGGATCCCTTTCATGGTCTCTGCTATCAATTCAATGCTATCAATGGGACCGACGACCTTCAAAGCTCGGCACGTGCCGGAATATCGTTCGCATTGCGTGCAACCATCTTAGTACACGTGTGTTCAAGATTATGTGCTCGAATTTAATTGCTGCTATTTTAGCAATACTCGCCAAATGGTGTTGTTGAGTATTTGCCTACAACCAAATTTGCAGGGCTTCGAGTTGCTATTAACTATCCCGGTTTGTTTCATGTTTGTTGACCCTTTGAATTTGTTTATTTTTATACGAATATCCCGAGGTTTTTAACTATGGGATCAACATAGCACCGGGAACCGAGAGTTTTCTTGCTATGAAAGTGGTTCGTTTTTAAGATTATTATAGCACTCAAACTCTTTAAGTTTAGACCGAAGTTCATCGCGCCAAGAAGCCGTAAGTACTTGGAAAAAATGTTGTTTTGATCAACTTCATTTCAGTTATGGCGAATGCGTTGACACAATGGACGCCAAGGAAAACTACTATTCAAGTTACAACTACACAATGTCGTATTGTTCTGCAAGTTGCGTTCAAAACGAATACATAGCCAACTGCTCGTGTGCTTATCCGCTTTATTTGAAACCCGAAAACGCGTCCTATTGTACCACCCAGTCGACGGAATGTGTCTTCAATATCCGATCGAATCAGGAACAAGGCGGTGGAATCGATCCGACCAAAGATTGCGATTGTCGACCATCATGCACTGACACTTCGTACAAAGTCTTCGTGTCATCTGGGACCTTTCCGTCCGATGTCTACAGACCTCTGAGTCAAGCAGATCAACCGATTTCTGTAAGTTTCAAACATTTTATTGATTTGTAAATTGTCTACAGCCTTACGCCTGTACGAATGCAAATTCTTATTTTAATGGAAATTTAACCAACTGTATTAAATGGTACAGAGACAATGCTGTGGTGTTAAACGTCTACTACAACGGTCTTGATTACATTGTGATGACCGAAGGAGCTGCGTACACGGTAAACGGAAACCTCAATCAATAATCAAGTTTTGCTTTCAGTTGGGTCAAGCATCAAATGATTTGGGTGGTCAGATGGGTTTGTTTTTTAATTATATAAAAGTTAATTGTTTTGTTTAGGTCTGTGGACGGGAATCTCATTGATTTGTGTGATTGAGATTGTTGTCTTCATTGTCTTCATGATCATTTACTTTGCTTTTGGCCGTAAGCTAAGTAACATTGAAATACGCGAAGAGAATCGACAATTAGATAAGCGATATCAGGTTACAGAAATGCATCTGAATTTAACTTTCCATTCAGGAGCTGACTGATTTCAAAGAAGAACTTGACACACAAGAAATCATGGACGATGAGATTCAGTTCAGGTATCTGATCCTTTGGGCGGCTTAAGATTGTTTGTAATATTCAGATATCGCGAACTCCAAATGCGTCCGGAACGTTTGCGTCTGGAGCGTTTGGACGAAGGACATCGATTGAACGAAGAAGCAGCAATTAGAGCGGGAATCGTTCCGATGCGTCGTAAATCTTCGGTCGTTTCATTAGAGGATTGATGTACATGTGTTTATTGATTCAATACATTTTAAATTGAAAATCGTGAAATACAACAAATCAAAAGACGAGTGAGCTGACAGCGATTTCATTGCAGCAAAGTCATTCAACAAAATCAACAATAATGTAGAAGAATAAATAGGCAAACAGTTAAGCAACTTCGGAAAGAGTGTGATCCTAACGAATAGCTTGAATCTCTTTGGTAATTGCTTCCCACGAATCCACGGGCTCGTCGTTCTCGGTCGCATTCATCATCAGGTCCGCATTGAAATCCAAACACTTTGATTTAAGTAGTTTTCTGTAAAACCCCTAATCCAATTGTTCGACCGTCTGAACTTACTTCTCGGCTCCGAGCATTCGTTTTGCGTTCTCGCGAAAGTCGGCGTAGATGTGATCCACGAAGAGATTTTGCATGAACTTTCGAGCACGAGAATTTTTCTTCCAGAAAGGATCTCCAGTTCTGAACTCACATTTCACACGAACGACGTCAATTTGAACATACCGAAAATCACGAGATGCCACGTCAATCAATGAAATCATAGATAATTCCGCGTGTTTACAGACCGCCAACAACCATTCGGGATTTGCGTTGTGAAGAGCAATGTGCAAAAGCTCATGAATGATGAACTCTGAAAGCAATTTCAATTATACTCAATGCAGCTATTGTGCCAAATGAATGTTTTTGTGATGGAAGAGTTTCCGTACATTCAAACTAAAACTCACCATAAGGAAAGAACTTCGATGACATTTCGTACATTTTCTTCAAATGCAAGATCTTTGCAGCCAAACAACGCATAATTGAGTATTGATCGGCGTTTCTGTCGTCCATTTTGAGCACTTCTAAACGACATTTGAATCGTATTTTCACTCGTTTGTCTCTTACCTTCATTAATAATTTGTTTGTAGATTTCCTGAATCGCATTCTGATCGTAGTACCCGGAACAATGAAAAACGGCCAATTTGATAAGCGGGAGATTGAAGTCAGTGGCGATCTTCAACAGCTCGTTCACCGTCAACAAACTGACACTTAGCTGAGCTCTCGCATCTTCGAGTATTGTCCGATCGAAGCGTGTGCAATTGTTTTCGATTTCAGCTCTTGAATGTGATGAAGGTTTAGAAACGAACAAACCAAACTTACAAGGTTGCTCTCTGCACTTGTGCTACGTCCAACCAATCGCGAATCTTCATTTTCAATTCGGTATTCGTTTTGGTTTCGGGAGCCGAATTGATGCAAAGCAATGCCTGAGAAAGATAACTCATTTTTTTGTGAATATCCGTCTGTTGAGAGTTCTTGGTTGCTAACTCATACAGTAAACGAGCAGCTTTGGCGTATTCTTCAGTTCCTTTGTAGTAGCGCCACAACAAATCGTGACAACGGGCATCGCCGCCGCTTTTGATTTCTCTGCAATTAGCATTAGTTTGACCAAACAACAAACGATCCTACCGGCAGATGAAGTTTTCGAATGAAGGATTTCGAGTTCCGACTAAAATGACTTCCAGTTCGTGGTCAACGAGGAATTGGAAGACACGCATTTTGCACAACTCATCAGTTCCTTCCATGATTACTCGGGCCATGATGTCGCGCTCCAATCCAGCGGCCGTACCGCTCAGTTTGGCGCCGGGCACGACGTTTTCGTCCATTTCGGTTATGCCATGAAGATACTCGAAAATTGAAATGAGTACTTTGTAGATCTCGTTTCTTTTCTGAATGGCCATCCGCGTTTCGCTATCTTCGTTTTCGGGCATCTTTCGATGAAATGCATTCAGAGCCAAATTTCGAGGATCAATCGCAAGAGCACAAGAAAGAGCCAACTCGGCGATTCCCTTGTAGTAATTAACTAGACGATTAATGTTAGTATTATAAAGAATAAATATCACCTACTTTCCTTCAACATTTTAGCAATCTCACCAAAGTCTACTCGTTTGGCGTGCCGTTTCAACGTTCCCAACGCCTGCTGAACTAATGCATGACGTTCCTTGATATCTTTAGCTGAAGACGCGTGATAAATGAGTTCTGTGGCCTAAACACACAGTTAACAAACTTCATTTTTCAGTTGATTACCTTTAAAACATTGGCATCATCGTTAGTAAAAAGCCGTGGACACTCTTGGCCCAAACGCTCGTTGATCATCGCTGTGTTCGCTTCATCACCCAAATAGTAGCGAACCAAACCGGAAATCAACTCGACACCAACGGATTCGGGTTGTTGAATCAGAATAGAAAAGTGCCATTGGGACAAATTCTGTCGTAGTTCTTCGTTGATTCGCGTCACAACGGCATGAAAATCGTGTTCGAGTAGAATCAACCAGAGCGAAAGATATTCCTTGGACAATTGCATTAAATCGATTACCGCTCGAACCGAACGTTCTTCTTGTTTCGTTGCATCCGTTTCTAAAAGGAAGAAATTTGAGAATTTTGTGTTTCGCTTCTTACTTTGTCGGTCCTGATCGTTGGTGTATTTGACGGTTGGGAAGAGACTAAACCCTTCGACAACACGAATAAGTCGAACCAAATGTCCCAACACGCTACGCACTTCATCCAACGAAAGACCGGAGACAAACTGAAACACAGATTGAAAAGAAGATTTTGAATGAAATGACTTACTCGATCGTCGCGTAAACGACAAACAAACTTGTGCCAAACAACACAAATGACTCGAGAGAAATGGGCGAAAAGAGCACGACTACGATTGCTCGGTTGGAATCGATAGCCATCGGTTCCGGATTCACCGTAGTTCGTGAATGAGATTCGCGACAAATCGGGCGGTGGTAATGTGAACGAATTCAGCGAACCACTCACTTTCGTACCAACAGCATATGGCAGTGTAGAGCCATGACTGGCGAAGGGCGAACTGTTCGTTGGTGATTGGCGTGTTGGTGTCGAATGGAAAAGTCCGTTTTGATGAGAATTGGGCGATAAGTTCAAATCGATTTGCGGCGCCAAACCGTGTCGCGGAGTGGAGACTTTGGGTCCATCGTATTGATTGTTCATCAAACCGTTTTGTGCGCTCGCACTAATCGAACTGGGCATTCCTTTCGTGTCGTCGAGGTTCAAAATCAAAGTCGGTTGTCCACCGTGTGCAAAAAACATACGCAACGCCATTTCCTAAACCGAAATTTAAGTTCTCGAATCAACTCTTCACCTACTTTTAATCTTCCTTCTGGTGATGTGTCAGTGCTTAAGACAATCAGGGCCATAATGCAAATCTCTACGGGTCCATGCATTTCGACGAATCCATGCATTTGCTTCGAATCGGTACCGTAATGTTCCAAAATTCGACGATACAATTCGACAGGTCGTTGATGGGAAAAGATGTCCACGCCATCGGCACTCATCGTATAGAATCGAATGGTCGGTTGGTCGTGTTGTCGACAAAAAGCACGTGGTTGAACTTGAGGAACCAATTCGATTTCGGCATTGTCGCGAGCACGAATTGCGATTTCCGCTTCGATTTTCTTCATCTCATCAGCAGTCATTTCGACCGTCCAAACGGGCTGTTGAATCGGAAGTTTGAACTAAACCCAACGTTTTTAGCGCTCTATTCTTATAATTGTCGGCCTACTTTCGATTCTACTAGACGCTGGGTGTTTGGAAAATTGGAAGTCGAAAGAGCAATCAATTCACAGGAAGCATTCGTATTGGTTGCCGATTCAAACGCCAAGATCGTGATATCTAAACGACACTACAACTAACGGGGAATGTTTAGTTTGTGATACCATCCATGATTTTCATAAAATAGTTCTTGTACTCAATCCCTTGTCGATATTGCGATTGAAACGGCGGTGGATAACGGAAATGAATCGGCGAAAGTGATTTTGGGCGTGTGGCTTCTTGTGAATGCTGAACAGTAAAAACGAATAGTCAATTATAGTAGGCTGATTAATCATACCCGACTGTCCTTTGTTTCTCGAAGAAGTTTGTCCCAGTACGTAAAATAAACTCGGTATCCGGACTGCAACGTTGCGACCAAATGAACCGAAAGCGATTGGGTTGACGGGATGACGGCAATCGAAGAGATTTCCCGCAACAGCTGACTATCAATACCAAAGACATTGGCAATATCGCTCTGAAAGTATTGTTAAGAGTTTTTTGAGATTCTATTACCTGCAAATTCGCCACGCTATACGAAACCACCTGATGAAAACTGTCGCCACGTGAACCCAAATCGTAGATCATGATTTTCGAGCCGCTCGTCAATACGTACAACACATGTCTGGTATCGTCGCAAAGTACTTGTTTAATCGGATCTAAACACAATCATTGCAACGACAACACGAACCGAACCTCAAACCTTTCGTACTGAAAACCTGCATCATCGACGAGAAAAGTCCTTTGGTTAAGACGACCTTCTTGAATACTCGTCCAGACCAGAAATTTTTCTAAAACAATTGAACTGCGAATTGAATAAATGGAAAACACCTACGTAGTAAGTAATCTCGTAGAGTGTGTCTTCAATGCTATAGAATATGCGACCTTCACCCGTGCAGCACAACTGTTCGACTATTCCACCATCCAATGGTAACTAAAAGACGAGAATTGAACGACAACTCAAACCGTACAAACCCGATGAATCTCTTGAAGTACCAGATAGATGTTCGGATCCTTGTAGTCATGAATCGGACCCACAATCACGCCGTCATTTTCGTGCACGAACGACGCTGCCAAGATGATGACATCGACGGTTGTGGCAACGACCAAAAGAAATTTCACTTTTGACTAAAATTAATTTGTTTAATGAAAACCATCAAAACGACGAACTTCGAAGATTCCCGCCTTAACACAAGCGAGATCGATGCGAACTATCGTGTGTGTGATCTGATCGTAGAAGGCGAGGTCTTTGCTGAAAATATTCGTTTCGCTTCGACGAGTCTGTTGTTTTTACTTGGTCTCGAAATTCCACAGGAAAAGATCGGTGTCGACGGTCAGCCACGCACGCGACAGAACCGGGAACAATCCGAAGCCGCAGTTGGATTGCATTCCTGAAATAACGACAAAGAATCCAAAGGTTTCCGATTCAAAAACTTACGATCCAATTGATCGCGTAGTTCGCGTGGGAGCGGCGAGTGTCGAAGATGAATGAATTCCTGAACGCCGACTCGTTCCAGGTCCCGATAGTCGGTGTCCATGTTTCCGGAACCGATGATTTTCACTGAAAACTCCCCTCCGATTTCTGATTCCAAACACGCGCACTCACTCGAGTTCCGTGGATCCGCCAGTTGATGGAGCAGATCGGCTTGAATCTTCTCATCGGTGACGAACTCTTCAACCACTTTGGCCATCTTACACGCCAATCGTGTGCGAAGTCAATTTCTGAAATTCGACAGTCACTTCGCGTACAAGAACGTTAGAAGCAGAAATTGATAGAAGAGTGAAATCGCAGCGTCAAACAGCAGACGTCGAGGCCGCAAAGCGAGCAAAAAAGGCGCGTTTAAGAGTCGAGTTGAGACCCGTGACTTTGACGAAGATGGTCGAGTTCTTGCGATCAGTGAATGATATAATTGACTTCAGTTGTGAAGTTCGAGTATGGAAAAAAGAAAACGATCACCACAAACAACGTCTACTTTTATCAAATTATCTCTTAACTTGTTCGTTTGAATAGAGGCCCAGAAATCGTGAGTTCGGAAATGAGTTTACAGCCAATTAGCTCTGGGAAAAGTTGAGTGATTGAAAATGAGTGTTAAGATTATCAAGAAATCTTAGTACCGACTCTTCGCGTTTCTCATTGAACAGCAAACGATGCGTAATAAAACGATAGCAGACGGTGACCTTGGTTTTTGTTTTTGTTACACAAACTTTTGAATTGGACAAAAAAAATTACATTTATTATGACAACAAGAAATTGCACTGCTCTACGAATTGATTCCTATTGATCCCAAACTCGTTGAAGCTCCGCAAAGTACTGTTTCTGCACCTGCTCTGAATCCAGTTGTTTGGGAGCCACACGAGTTGGTGCACAAACTCGGTAACCCGTGGCAACGAAAAGATCAGCAAGAAGAAGTTTTCGTATGGCCGAGAATCTAAACAACATGAAAATTGTGGAGAAGAGTGTGTAGGTAGCAACGCTGATGTAAACCAACTGAAAGTGAGGTCGTGGATTGAATCTTCAAGTCGTTTAAGGACTCACATTAACAAAGAAACGATACAGAAATGAGTGAACGGTACAGCCACCAAAAAACAACAAATAGATGTCCAAGTAGATCATAAAAGCGCAAAACATTGCCAAGACAAAATAGGCGATTAGAAGCGGAATGAAGACGTGGATCACGGTCTGTGCTTCGTGTATGTTGTAGATTTCTGTCAATGTACTCGCTTTGTAGCGGTGTGATTTCGTGTGTCTGTGCAAGTTATAGAAATGCTAAAGTTTTAAGATTATCATTCGATTTCACCAAGAAACTTACGTAGATACCATAAGCCAGAGATAGGCCGGCCAACAGATTAGTCAGGGCTCCGGTGACTGGACAGTGCTCAAAAAGAAACGCTTCCATTAGACGATCGTCGATGTTCGGAGTCGAAGAGACGTAGAAAACGACAGCGTTTTTGATCAAAATTACAATCGACATGATCGTAAACTGAAAATAAAGGTTAATCAGACGCATAAGCTTACGATACCAATTGAATAATGTATCTCGAGGCCGAAAGGCCGTTTTGTTCTTGGTAATTAGCCGAATCGTTGAGTGCAAATTTTCTTTCGAGTCCAACCATCAGAAACTTGATGTCGAAGATTAGAACTGCAACTGACAATAAAAACACCGAAATGTAGACAAAGATGATTGTAAGCATGTTTCCCGACTTAATCGAGTAGTAGTCCGACGGAACGATTAGAACTATCGGATGGAGAATGGCGACGGAAGCACTTGAGAGATTGGCTGTCAACTGAAATTGAAAGCATTTCAATCGTACAATTGGCGTACGATCAGACCATGAAGATACGAAGGTTCGGATGAAAAATACCGAGTTTAGCGAAACGGAAAGCAAAGTAGATGTTGAGAATAAGATTTGGAACTCCGATACCCAATTCGATACTCGGCTGCCATTTCACGATATCGGCAACAAACGGTGTTGCATTGCAATTCAAAAACATCTCTCATAAACAATTGTTGCTAATTGCTTTACGGAAATATGGCCCGATTAGGAATCAGAACTCCTGAAAATAAGTTATTTTAATTATAATTGAAAGCAGGTGTTCAAGTTTGTTTCGGAAGCTGCATCATCTGCGGACTAAAGATTGTAATGAGGATCGTACAAACTAAAAGACCAACTGAAATCTGTTGTTTCGAAGAATGGAAAACAGTCGGTAATTGATGGGTTGATGGACGTTGGCGATGTCTGGAGCCTTTGGAAGTTTAAGCAAGTGTGAAGGGGATTAAGTGGGACATTTAATTGACAACTATTTTCAAGACAATCAACAACAATATTCATGAAGCGAAAGAGATTGTAAAAGAACTTTAAATGTTCCTGTTGAATGGGTTTGTTATCTGAGTTCCAATTCTAGACATTTATTTTTCAAACACCTCCACAGTTGACGACTGGAACATTTGCATTTGAAAGCGTACTAACCTAGCTATATTTCAATTTGTAGACAGGAACTTCGATGGACCACCCGCTTATATCACGCCATTTGCTGTTTACGTTTAATTGCTTCTTCGAATGAACATAAGCTGTTGGTTTATTCTTAGAAACAACAAAATCAACAAGAACGGTGCTTCGAGCTCACAGCTCACTGTCGGCGTGTCCATCGGCTCTCACTTTGTTCAACATCTCTGTCGCGGTTTCTTGTCGTTCTTTGGCCAACTCGTAGACTTTCCGTCGAAACTGCGCATCAATTCCGTCGAAACCAGAGTTCTGCCAAAAGCGAATCGTTCCGTCGGAATCCACAATCAGATCCACACGTTTTCGCACTCGTTTCACCAAATCTTCCGGCGGATCGCAGAGGAGTATTGGCTAAACAAGGTCGATAAGACGAACTTTTCATATGACCAACCTCTTCGCCTTCGTCACGATTGATGACCAGGATTCCGGTGTAGAACAAGAATGTTTCAATTTTCAGCGAATTCATTTTGTCAAAGTTTGCACGAAACGGATTCTTTCGTCGAATGAAACGAATCCGATTCACCGGATCGTCAGTCTCTTCAACACTCGACGTCAGCTCAACCAGTCGGGTGTTGAGTAGCGCGGAATTGACAGCCATGAGCACCGCACCCAATAGAAAACCATCGCACGTGTTGATCTGAAAAGCGAATTTACGTAATAAAAGCAAACGATAAGCCTACGGTTAAAATGATCTTAAGCTGAACCTGATACTCCACGTCGAAAACCATCGAGAGTGGTTCCACGAACGCGTTTTGATCGGTCAGCTCTTGAAGAACACCGCGAACGAAATCAAATTCACGCTGAAACGACCACTTGAAAACATTTAGAATTGGGAGTTTACCTTCGGGACACAATTCGATCGTTCCAATTTGAACTTCAAACACTGCGATTTGTTTGTGTATCCCGCTTTGGCAATCACTTTGCACGATACCGTCGAGCCCTGATATTGAACATAAGCCGATCCAACAGCGGCGGAATCCAAACCGGTTTTGATAACGTACGCTCGATCCTCGTCCAAGCCCCGACCATCTTCGTAGATCTCTTCGTCAAAAAACTGTTTGTAGAAGTCCAGACCTTCGATCTCTTTCAAGATTGCTGCACTCGTCATTTCGCTCTGAAAGCGATGATGAGTTCGTGAAGTAAACTCACGATAATAACTTGAAGTAAAATAGTAAAATTCTAATCGAGCAATTTCTTGTTTCAGCGGAGTTTCTAGTCTATTGGAAGAGTAGGTTTGTCGCAAAGTATCCCTATGATTTAGTTTACTGTAACCTTAGTTTTACTGTTAGATCATGAATATGTTCACTGAGAGTGTTCAATTTCACGTCAAAACATCTACGATTGCTTGATCGAAAAGTTTTAATTGATCGTTAAGTTTGTTGCTCTGCAGTCGAACTTCGGTCTCCTTGACGACAACTACAGCACTTGCTCTCTTACAAAAAAACTCGTAGATACGTCGAAATGAGCTCCGGTTCAAACAAAGTCATGGATGAATTAGATTCTTTCTATTTGTCTTTGATGTACTTTCGAATGAACAAAATCGAAGAAGCGTCAGCCGAGTGCACGAAAATTCTCGAGAAGAATCCGTTGGATCAGGTCGAAAAGATGAACAATTTTGCATGATCGAAGAGATTTAGGCCGCTTGGAGTTTGAAATTGGCGTGTTTCACGGAAGAGGTTTATGTCGATGAGCTCGAGAACGACGAGGCGGGACTTGCTGACGCCTACATGGACGATCACTCGATTGTGACTGGTGCTCGTCCCGGGACTTCGCTGAGTAAGTGGAGCAAACTTTTTGAATGACATACACTTTCTATTCGTTCATTAAACTCACAATTTAGATCGCCCGATAACCGACAGTGGAGGTCCGAGTCCAGCGGTGAGGTAGAAACAAGAGCAAGTGATCGAAATTCTTTTATCCGAACTTCAGACCTCGCACCCAATCTGGACGACCATTGAGTGGTATGATACGACCGGAAAGTCGTTTGAAAACGGGAAGCATGGAACAAATGCTTCGCACATCGCGAACCTCACGAACCGCACGACCGATTTCCTCGAGTACGGCGCGACAAGTTCGCTTGGGGACTGCATCGTTGATTGCACAACAGGATCAGTTTTTGAATCTCTCGAGACTGAACATTGACAAGTACGCTGCCGATGTGACGGTCAATCGGTACTTGTTTGAGTACGTGTTCTTGCACGAAGGCGACATGAAAATATCGCATCAGGTAAAGGTGTCCGAGTGATTGCTTAATTCGTGAGTTCAGATCGCAGCCACAGCGACGAAAGCGGCGAATTTTGAGGATTGGTATTGGAAGAATCAGCTTGGAAAGTGTTATTATCGGTAAAATTGTTTTCATTCTTCACTTTAAATTTTGTTGTAGGTTAGGAATGTTGCGAGAAGCCGAACGACAATTCGCTTCATCGCTTCGACACATTCCGTTAGTTGAGACTTTCGGTTATTTGGCTCGTGTTTACATTCGACTCGATCAACCGCTTTCGGCGATCGATCACTACAAGAACGGGCTGCAGATCTTTCCGGGCGATGTGACCTTGCTTACCGGACTGGCTCGAATATACGAGGTGCGTGAGGAGATGCGATTCTAAGTCCTCGTTTAGCAATTGGGCGAATTGACCAAAAGCATCGAATTCTATAAACAAATAATGACATTCGATGCGGGAAACGTGGAAGCAATCGCATGTATGGGCAATCACTTCTTCTACAGTGATCAGCCGGAATTGGCGGTCAAATTCTATCGGTAATCATCACAACGATCATTGAAAACAGAACGCAGTTTTCAGTCGAATTCTTCAAATGGGTGTTAACTCGTCGGAGTTGTATTTGAACGTTGGATTGTGTTGTTTCTACTGTCAACAGTTTGACTTAGCTTTGGGTTGCATTGAACAAGCTCATGCTGTTGCAAGCGAAGAAGTTCACGCCGATCTTTGGTTCAATACCGCGCACATTGCATTCGTTTGTTCTTCTCAGTTTATACTTAAGGATAAATTGTCGATCCTTTAGGGTAATGGCGACATACCAATGGCCGAACGTTGTCTACGAATCGCTTTGGCAACGAATCCCGATCACGCGGAATCACTGTGCAATCTTGGTATAATCAAAATGCGTAGTGGACACTTGGAACAAGCTCGAAACATGTTTCAAAATGCTACAATGAAAGCACCGCATTTGTATGAGGTAAACATGCAAAATCGTGAAGCAAACTAACTCACTTTGTAGCCGCATTATAATTTGGCTCTGTTGAACTATCAGGTCAGCTAGCAGATTTTGTTTTCTTTAACTGCGATTATCTTTCAGCTCGGCTTCTTTTATGACAGTTTTCAAGGTGTGACACGAGCACTAACCCAATATCCGGAACATGAAGCATCAAAATCTCTTCTGAAGCTTATCAATCATATGTTAACAGCTGCTTGATCAAAAGCCTCTAATGTACCTGTTCGCTGAATCTTTAAACGGATGTTTATTACGCATAAAATACAATGGTTAAACTGTTCAGTTGTATTGAGGTATTGGACAATAAAATACTCTTTGCTGTATTCAAACTTCGACTGTTTGTGAGCGTTGGAATCGAAAGTCTCGGGTAGAGGTCGGTTCGGTCAAACTGCTCGCTTTTTCTTTGTATCCTTGAGCCGTGACTATCAACGGTATTTCGACTTCAACGTTTGGAAGAGCGCGTAATCGAAGAACATACGAGATCTTGATTATACAACGTGCATCGTTCAGTGTGCTTGGCGGAATATCTTCGGGAGTTTGTAGTCGACATTTGAATGAAACCTGAAATTATAGTCGTCAAAGTCTTCATCTTATTCAACCAACCATTTCCGAGTGGCTTTTGATTCGTCCTAGCCACGATTCGCAAACTCGATTCTCAATTACCTTCTCTTGATCAAGATGTTCGTATCGGCTGAAAGCTTTGTATTCCACTTTCATGATCAGTTGAACGTAACAATCGGACAATGTGGTTCGAGCCGAGTTGCGAACATATACCAATGGAGTGATGATCTGGAATTATGATAGAAACTTGCTTGTCGTGTTTCTTTCTCTCACTTCTCCCAATTGATATGCTAATCGAGGAACACTGAGCTTGAGAAAGACGCGACCGAATGGCAACGAACAAACGGTGAAATCACGATCCGTTTTGCAGCAGATTGGTCGCATTAAAGACTGTGGAATCTCGTCGAAAGAGGAAGAGGAAATGACAAAGAACGGAAAACTTTCAACCAGTTGTTTCTAAACGTGAATTTGAATTTGAGTCGCTTATCAACCGTCTACCTTTTCTGTTTCGATGGTCAATCTGACACGAACTGAGTATCGAATCGAACCAAACGCACTTTCGTAACTGGACGGAAGATCTTTCGGTAAATGAAAATAAAACGGAAACCGATTTCTACCCGTCAAGACGGTAGTTCCCGACGGACATAAGCTCACGAGATTGCGAACGTAATTCTAAAGACTGATTGAATAGAACATAAGTTTTTGGACTCACTTGTTTGCCATCGTAGATCTTGTCGCTGCACAAATCAACCCAATAGGTTAGAGCGATTCCACGAATTTCGGCAATCAGCTCATGAACAATAATTCCCGGCTCTTCGATTACATCCAAAATGACCGTTGCATTAAGTTGAGAGCCCGTTAACACTCGTTCAGCCGTCGGTATTAAAAGACTCAATTTGACTGTTGGCAACTGAAATCGGGTACTTAGAAGTGATAACAAGTTCGTTAAATTACTTGAGGTATCGAGAGACATTTCAAAGGTAACAACATTTTCAACGTCCTGTTTAACTCCAAGTTTTGAGAATGAAAAAGAATTCCGCGTTCTGGGCGGATGTTCACTTCTTTGCCTCGTGCTTCTTCTTCCTTACACCTACGCGCATTTTAAATGAGTTCGTGGCAAATGTTTTGAAACGAACCAAAGAACAAAAGAAGACGGAAATTTGTTACAATTGAATATTCACAACACATTTTGTCAGAAATCAGTGACCGTCGATGCTTTTTGGTCGGACCACGTACTTGAACAGTCGTCTTTCTGAGTTCTCACTTCCCTGTTTTCATCGATGAAAATGCATTTCCTCGAACAAAAAAGAACTCTTATGTTTATTTATGTATGTTCAATAGCAAAGTAGAAATCGTTGGAAACATAAGTGGACAGTTTACTTCGCAGTCTTTTTCACATGTTTGATTGCTTTGCCTCCGATGTATTGCCAACCCGAATAGACGGTCGTTGCACCGGTACACAACCTAAACAATGAGTTTAAAATGTTCGATAATCAAGTTCCAATACCACAAGGTTTTTAACAACGGATGATCGGAGTATTCGAGAACCGGCCCCGCCAAACTGAATGTTACGGTCATGAGTTGAAGAACGGTGTTCAACTTAACATTCGAAATTAGTTCAGATGTCACTTATGAATTCTTACTTTGCTTGCAAAAGTTGGTTGGATTTCGATTGATGAAACGGAAGGATTGAAATAACGACGGATCGTACGTGGAGGTTCGAGAATTAAATAGCGATGACGAAAGGCGCCGAAGAGAAGAAGAAAGTCCCGCAGAAAAACTATTCCAGTCAATGAATCTAAAATCAAAAAGTTTATGTAGTGTAGGTGTTGACTACTTACAGGGTATCAAATGCACATAAGCGAGTGTAATGAATAGTGTGCTAATCAAGAATTTGTCCGCAACCGGATCCAACATTGTTCCTAACATGGAGCGTTGAGATGGGAAACGACGAGCAATTTGGCCATCGATCTAAACCTAATATGCTTCAAGTTGTCATTATCAATCACTCACCAGATCAGTGAATCCAGCAACAACGAATAGTCCACAAGCCGGTACGTACGCTTGACTTACCACCAAATAGCCAATCAGCGGTGTCGCACAGATTCTATAGTTTTTATTGCGAAGATTGAAAGTAAGAGATCGCTAACCTTGCAATGCAAATGGCGTTCGGAATCGTCCAGACGTTGTCCGGTACATCACTCAACTTCTCCATCTTCTCGTGTGTTTCGGTTGATGTCTTGATCAGACGACAAATGGAAGTCGATATCGTTTTCGTTCTAAACAACGACCGTCCAATGAATATGTTGCACGAAATGCGCGTTGTTAACATCGATCTACGGAGTCTTAATTAGGGGTTATCAATGCAAAACTGAGAAATGAAAAAGCAAAAAAAAGCAGAAGCTTTTGGTCCATTTTTCCATTAGATCTCATAACTTCAATAGTTCTACGGTTATCATGTTTATTAGTTTTACAAACAACAGCGTGTTAAATAGTCGGATATTCAATCAACATATTTGACTTTAAAAAAAATTCAATTTGAATGGCTTCACAGCTCGAAACGCTCCATGTGAAATACAACAATGATGTTTGTGGGTTTAACGGCGACTTCGTTTCGAAGACGAATGATGATCTGAATCGGAACGACGTTTTGAAGAAGAGGCTTCGTCTTTGTTCGGGGCGGGTGCATCTTTTTTCGAGGTTTGGAACAACTCGCTAATACCGAAAATATCTTCGCGTTCCGCCTCGAATTCCACCGGAGCTGCACGTGGAGCAGCTCCAGGAGTTGGTTCGGCGCCCTTGAAGCCACGTGCGGGTACAAAACGTTGCGTGCGCACGATTTCATCCAAATCATTACCGTATGGATCTTCTGCTTGTTGACCTAAAGAAGTGAACGAAAATGGAAAGAATAAAAGCAATTTACGTGGACGATAGATACTCTGCTGAATGTTGTCTTGTGGTCGCCATGCTTTCGAATAGACGGAATACGTTTCGTCGTCGATTCCACCACTATCCAAGCCGGCATCCTGATTGAAGAGACGCGAATCAAACTGCGTTTCACCGCCTTGTTGTCGAACACCGGGCAATCCAAGAGCAATCTTCTCGCTAATGTCACGTTCCTGATCGCGTTTCATTTTCTCCAACGCATCCGGTCGATTACGAGCCAAATTCCGTTCACGTCGAATGTCATCCAAATGTTCACGTCTGAATAACGATGTCATGTGCGTATCAAAAAAGATAAACATACCGAAATTCGTCACGTTCCTTTCGGAGTTCACGTTCTTCTTCCGTTTCCTCGAATTTGTCGGCTCCGGCTTTGGCTTGTCGAGCACCTCGAGCCAATTCGACCATTCGTTTCTCTTGTTCTAATTTCTTGTTCTTAGCAACACGACGTTCCATTTCGCTTCGCGCCTCGACGCCCTCACGAGCCGTTCGAGCGGCTAGTTGAAGAGCTTCGGAGAACTTGGCAAAGTTCTCGTTGATTCGCGTTTGTTGTAATCCACGACCATCGGCCGCCAATCGTTTGTCCAATGCGACCGTGTAACCTTTGGGATTCTTCCAATTTGAAATGCACGGCGGAATCTTCCAATCTGCTTGTTCTTTCGCTGTGACTTTACGAGGCGGCGAATGCATCACCGGTGCGGGCGGAGATGGTGGAGCACGTGGAATTTTACCATTGATACTGAAATTGATTGTATGACGAAGAGTTCGTTGGTTGCACTCTTACTTGAAACGTGGCGGTTCCATGGGATCTTTTTGCACTTCGACCACACGAATGATTCGTTGTTGTGCGGTTCCGGCTGTTGCTTGCTGACTGGGAGTGTAACGAATGTACTCGGCCGGTGCCACTTTCTGAGCATGCTGAACGGGTAGTGCAGCAGCGACCTTTGCTTTAGTGATTTTCTCTATCGCATGTTTCGTTCTTTCGAGAGTCTCCATGGTCTCTTCTGTGGATGGTTTTTGCAAAGCTTCATCGTCTTTGTTGATGAATTTTTGCTTTGTGTTTTGAATTCGAGTGTGTATGATCTAAATCGAAGAGTATAGAATGAATACTGAAAATTGTGTAAACTGACTTTGTCTTTGTCATGGCCAAGCCGAGCAATCGCGTCGTACCGAAGTTTTCCGTCTTCATCGTATTGAAGCGCGACGGTGTTCGAATTGCCACGTCCACGTCCAACTTCCATTCCCATACCTGAAATGAAACAAATGGAATCCATCGAATTGAAAACAAACCCAATGGAAACTGAGCAATGTGAATTTCGGGAAATGCACCACCATCACCAAAGTCCTGAAAATGGCAATTGATTTTCAATTAAAACAAAGAAAATTCACCTCTGCAGATCGTGGCACGAATCCGCGACGATGTCCATATGGTGGTACTTCTTTCACAGCAACGGTGTTCACATCGTTGCTCTCATTTCCAAGCGCATTCTCTTGTCCACGAAACCATGAATCGCGAGTAATCTCACCGCTGATTCCCTCGCCAATGTTTCGCGGTTCGGGAAGGATTTCGGAGAGCTTGATGGACATTTCAATTGTCGAAAAATACTGCTGACCAATAATCCGACTAAAACCAATCAATGAACTTTGCAATAATGAAAGAAAAAGCGGCAGCAAAGACGCCAAACTTTTAACAAACATCAAAACTTCGAGTCTTCGTTTCGGGACCTCCATTTGAGCTTTCGAGTAGATTGATAAGATACTGCTTATGCTTTCTTTCAAATTTGTTATGATTAGACGACATTTGCAATTAGATCTTTTATTGCCTGATTATCAAATGTACAGATACGAAAATAAAGTCAAAATGAACATCACGACGAAAACTTAACGACGCGTAATCGAGTAGTTGAACTGAGCACCGAAATTCTTTTTTGCTTTCTCCTGTTGAATTGCCGTTAAGGTCTCAGTAACTCTTTTTAAAGCACTTTTGCTGAACAATTTTGTCTAAAACAATTGAAACCATTGAAGAACCAGCGTAAACGTTACCTCTAAACGCTCACGAGACAACGCTGTTTGAGTCTTCTCGCGTTTACGAGCTGTTCCATAGGCTTTGTTGCGATTTCTTCCACGTTTTTGTTTCTCATTTGATCCCAACGACAATCCAACAGCTGACCCAACATCCTGAAGATACTCCCGTTCGTCTTGCTCCTTATGCTTTCGAATTCGATCTTCTGCATTTTTCAAGGCTAATGTTGAACTACACAACCAAATTAGTCAATTAAACGAAAGCTGTTGTCTTACCCTTTACCCAACTCCTCCACTGGAAAACCCATTTCATCACGTGGAACAATTGGACCGTGAAATGGACAAACTTCAAAGTCCATACGTGGACACAATCGACCGGATGGTAATGGAGCTCGACATTTGTGTTTGATTGTCGGTCGTTCGGTAACAAAAGTCATCTGACGAGATCGGTAGACATCTTCGACTTCGGTATTCGGTTTATCTCTGAAAAGTAGATAAGATTGTGAAGCAGAATCGCACAGACCTTTGATCCGGAGCTCTCCAAAACGGATGTCCATCAAATTCATTTCGCACGATATCGGCCGGTTCGATCTTTTGTCCCCAATACTTCAAATCCAAACCAAATTGGACTTTTGGAATTTTTGACTGTGGCGCTGTAGTTTTTGTTGTTTGCTCTAAACTCCAGCCACTGGGACCGGGTGCTTCTTCGTCGAAAGAAGACGACGTTCTCTCATCTGATTTTCGTTTCGTCCGTTTCTCCATACTATCGATCTGTCTTAGAATATCTTCGGAAACTTTGTCATTTTCGGGTTCGGGTATCATCTGCAATTCAAGTCCTTCTTTTACGACTTCTTCGAATTCATCGGATTCCGAGTCACTGCTCGACTCGTGATTCACAGATTTCATTTTGAGTTTCTTGATCTTCAGTTGTTCACCACGCTTCAATTCGTGAGTGATTTGCGATTTGTAGTCGAGAATCTGACGAATAATTTCCGCGTTTTCGGCCACCGATCCAGTGCTCGTAAGCTTCTTCATCCATTTCTTCAGCAGTTTTTCGTGTTTTTGCAATAAAATTTGCGAATCTCGAAAGGCTTGGATCAGTGCTGCATTATTGGTTGTCTCTTCGATGTTGATGTTGGCTAAAAGTTCAGTTTTGGAATAATCATAAGAGTCCCCAACGCACCACTTTCAATCACGACCTTAACGTTTTCGTTTCCCGTATAACCATGAAGCTTTTCGTTCACCGATTTCGTCTGCATAGAACGCATCGACGATGCCTGCAAATCGGAATCATCGTCTTCGTGAAACAGGTCCGGGAAGATGAGCTTCACTGATGTTCGACACTCAGTTAGACAACGATCAATATCGCTTCGTGCTTCTTCCATTAACTTTTCCACCTTCTCGCCAACCTTTTTCGCTTTTGTTTCGTTGCGAACACGTTCTTCTTCTGCTCGTTGTCTTTCGACCTAATGAAAAGAAAAGTGAAAGCAAATTCAAAAACAATTCACTCACCAAAAGTTGTTCGTTTGCTTCACGGAAATCAAAGTTCTTACATTTAACCAAGTACTTCGCTGCAGTTTTTAGTTTGTTGTAGCCGACTTCGAACTTGTCAATCCACGACTTAACGATTTTCAACGACTCCTTTTTCAGATTCTTCGCCGCATCCAACGGCTCCGGAAGCGGATAGCGAAGTGGATCGGTTTCGAGAGTGTAAAGCAAAAGATCCTGAAACGACGACTAGACAACATATTTGCAATCGAACTCACTTGTATGTGATCTAGAAGTTCGGTACGAAAGGCGTGAGATCGTTGAAAAAAGTAGTCGGTTACGAGAATCGTTCCAAGTCGACGATCGCAATCTTGTTTCTGGAGCTCTTCGAAAAGACGATCAACAAACGGAACGATGATCCTATCATTTTTTCGTACCACCGTTCTCAAGTCCTTAAGACTCCGTTGGTTTAGCTCTTTGGTTTGATAATCGAACTAAACACAGGTCGCACATCTTTGTCAATATATACTTACATTGCTGAGAATACCATTCAGCGATCGTCGCATAATGTTTTCGTCCTGTTCCTGCATTTTCGATCATTCCGCTCAACAACTTCCATACAACAACTACATCAGTCGTTTCACAATCTCGATTCTTTGGCTTAAAGTCGCAGAAAAAAGAAAATAAGTTCCGGTCGAGAGTCCCAATTTGAAACTGATTCCAAAAATGCGTGTATCAGCAGCCATCGACTATTCTTAAAATTTTTAGTGGACGGCCGTTGAAACACCTTAGATCATGAGTTTGTAAGTTCTTAAGAAATCGTCTATCGAAATTAAACGACTTCTTCCAGGAAACGAAACAACATTACCGATAGCATTCTGCGTATGCACGATTCGGATTACAGCATCTACGACATCGTAAAGCATTTGAATGTCTCTCACGCTTTGGTTACTCTAACGATCAACGATCACTATCAACATCGTTCCAACGGAGAGTCATCGTCACATCAACGACTCAGCGACGTTACGATGAAGCCACCATACTCATCGCCACTATCTAATCTGCAAGTGAAGAAGGGAATTCAGTTGAACGGTTATTCGCACGAACCTCCACTCCAACGTCCAACATCGAATCAACCGGCAAGTTGCAACGATCTGCCTCGAGGATCAGCACCCAAAGTCTTGACAGGTAGATTTCATTCGACGATCGTAGGAGTCACCGTTGAATTGACTTCTGTTTCGTTGGCAAAACGAAAATCTTTTGGCGATATGCTTCAATTGTTTTTTTGAGCAAAGTTCGCGAAAACTTTTCGGATCCTCAAATCGTTTGATGAGAAAAATGAATCGAAACGGGAATGTCAATGACGGTAAATTTTACGCTCTAAGCCCTTCAGTTCTTCTACTTTCAATTTTCTTTCAGAGATCGAACGAAATTGGCGGATGGAAATCGACGACTGCGCCTACGAGGGCGACATCGAACGGGCGAATGTCATGAAGAAACTAACTCCCGCCGTTCTGAGCTTTGTGCATCATTGCGAATACGTTTTTCGTGAGTTGGAATCCCAAACAAACGGCCGTCCGAACCGTTGAGTTACTCTTGTTCATGTTGAAATTTCTTGTTATTGTTCTCAGCGAATAAATTCTATATTGAAAAGGACCGCTCGACTAGTGAATAAGTTTCTTATCATCGATCATTTTTCATCTTCGAACATCCAACGATCGGTCGGAATGTGTACGTGTAACGCGCAGAAGAAAGCAAAGGAAGCAAACGAGAAGAAGAAGAAAGATGAGATGGTGAAGAAGGACGCCGTCAATGCGAACAAACAGAGGACCGATTCGTTGCTGGAAAAGATTCCGACCAAAGAATTGGAGGTTGCGCGAATGAAAAAGATTCGTGAAGTCGATGAGGTACGTGAGAATCGTTGCAACGGAATTAAACGTTTGTCATGTTCAGGAAGACACTCTATACGGATACTCGTTTTCCATGAGCGAGCGATTGTTCGAAGATGATCCGCCCAAACAAGACAGCGATATCGAACGTGTGAAGATCACGGGTGAGTTTTGCAGCAACCACTTGGATTTCATACTTTCGAGTTTACAGGTCGACCGAAGCGACAAGCGAAAGTCAAACCAAGGATGCAAATAACACCTTGATTTTTGCGACCATGTTGGCGTGAAATGAACAGAATCTTTTGAACTTGTTTATCAAAAACTATCAATCGTTTAACGTTAAAAGAGAAACTGATTTGGGCGATGACGAGCTGGACGGATCGTCCAAAGTTTCCTCGTCTTCCGGTACAATCAGATCGTATTGTTGGAGCCCTTTGGCCGATAAAATTAAAAGTTTCTCGTCGATTGGTTCGATTTGAAGAATCGGAGCTCCGACGTTCAAGCTACTTAACGGCAAAACGTCCGCGTAATTGAAGGTGTCGCGAAGTGAATAGAAGATTATTTGCTATGAAAAATGTAAACAGAAAGAAACGATAATCGTAACTAACCTCGTCGTATGTTCCGATCATAATCGTTTCGCATGCCACAGCAGCGCACATAATCGTATCGTGATTCTCGCTGTCCAAAAGCAAAGATCGCATATGCCATTTCAATTCCATTTCCTAAATTGCAATATAACAACCTGATGTTAGCGATGCTTGTCACCTCTAAATCCAATTTCAAAGTCCAGACGGCTGCTGGCTAAAAAGCGGTTGAGTTTGATTCGCCAAATGTTAACATACGCCAATTGTTGAAGAGATTAGCGTGAAAACTCCCTGATCGGGAACTGATTCAAGAAGTTTTACCACCGAAATCGCGGTGTTAAATTTAAGACATTTGCTGAAAAAAAGTTTAACCATAACACCTGGATACTCACCGATCGATCACACCCTCTTGGTTCTCGACTGTTGCAACCAAAAAGCCGGAATCAAAGCCGAAGACCGTGAAATGGAAATTGTCGACTGTGATTTCACTGAATTGAATCGGAGCTCGAAACTTCTTCGTGAACAAGAATCCCGAAAAGACGCTGTGCATTTGTTCGACTGGTTGTATTCGGTCGGCAATTGAAAGGTTCTAAAGTAGTTGAGTTCAAACGACAACCTATGAGACTTACAGGATCTTTTGTAAGTGCTTCAAATGCTATAGATTTTCCCGGCGTACCGCAGACCATCCACACCAAACGATTGTCTTTCACACGCAGTTGTGTGTATGTGGGTGGAAATGCTAATTTGAATTTGCACCCTAAAAGTGGAAGATCAAAGAATTGAACTTGTTCGCGAATTACACAATTCGATTGAGAAATCTTTGTTAATTGCATAGAAAGCGGCAAAGAAACGAGTCGGTCGAGACAGTTGATCGTTGAGAACCCATCTAAATTGTTTGGATAATTGATCACTGCAGAATTATCGTACATAGTTCCGATATAAGCAAACGTAGGACCCTCTTCGCAGCCATATTGATGCATATAACTTCCAACCAACTCCAAAGATAAGTCGTCAATCAACTGTTCGCATAACATTTCCCGAAGATCACGTCTAACCTTCTTCACGTTGCCTACAATAAACGAAAGTGTTCCACAAATGTCGGTCATTATGACGTGCAATTTGTCTGTGACTTGATTTTTCTTGTCGTCTGAAGAATTGACGTCAACATATTTCGCATTGGAAAACAACTTACGAGGCTTGAAAACGTGCATGGAGTAGATGTTACACAACGAAACGTTCACGAACTTGGTCAGTTCGTATCGGCTGCCTCCTTGTGATCGAGGCATTTTGATTGATCGAAGTTCGTTATAGTTGATTGTCCAGCTTCTTGTTTCTCTTCCAATATCTCCGCCTTGAGCACCTCACCAATCGATTCTTCAAGTTGCTGTCGAATTTGTGACTGAAACAATTGAATTTCAAATTCAAAGGTGTTTTATTTACCTCAAGATTATCGTATTTGATCAACTTCTTTCGTTCCTCGACGTTAATTGCACACGTTTGAGGGGCAACTTTGCGTTGAAGCCAATTAGGTTCGAGAGGTTGATCGGCTGTCGACTGTTCTGTTTGTTGTCCGATTATGTCGCTAGTCAGCAAACGAAAGAGATGTTGATCCTTGGTTGATTTCAAATCAGAAAGAAAAGTCGAAGTCTTTGCGTTTTTTGGAGTGTTCGGGTCTTTCAAACGTTTCAATCGATCCTCTGAAATCACGAAATCTAATAACAGAAAAAATGCTTCCAACGAACCTAATGATTTCAAGTACAAATCGTCGATGTCCGCTTCTGTTCGTTGACTCATATCAACTCGAAGTGTTAGAGTACATCAGACACATAGTCGTTAGAAAGCTTCCATTTTACCAACGAAAACTCAACAGAGAAAATCGCAACATGAAACAAAATCGATGGACTTTTAGTACGTATTCACGCGGGGAAGTCGAGAGAAACTTACTGAACACTTTTGTCATTTGTATATTAAATATAATCGGTCGAAACAAAGTTGATGTCACGTTACAACTCTGCAGCACCACCAAGCAACTTGACCAGCACAGATGAGTTGAAAAGAGGTAAGTTAAAAACGAAGTCTCTCGTAGTTACCATTGGGTTTTTAGTCGTCTTAACGTTGTGGAAAATAGACATCGGTGATGCAATGGTTAGCGGACAAACACAAAAAGCCACGGCGATGGCTGACATTGGCTACGAGGTTGTTAATTTTACGGTTAAACGCTTGAAGGGGTCAATCAGCAATCTGCCAACGTTGCTCGGTGATCAAAACTTGTTTTTACGTTTAAACTTATGATTTCAGAGCGCATTCAAATGGCTAATCGTCTTGGTACAATGAATTCGAATCCACCAGTTATACATCGACCAGTCAATTCCTACATCTCGAACGACTCAGTTCCGATCGACGATATTCCCGAAGCACCAATGAATTTCGATTGGCTACAAAACTATAAGCCTTAAGTTTTTTTCTATTAACTCTGTGCAATTCGTTTTAATTATCGGAACTCTACTAATAAATAAAACGCTCCCAAGACCAGGCGTCGAATCGGCGAATGTTTGTAATCATTGTTTGTCAACTATCTATGTGTTTAAAAGTTTGTGGTTTATAGCTCAAAGAATTCAGAAAGCACATTTGGTAATGAATTCGGATACTTCGAATAAGCTGATGGATAAAAGTAGTAAGTTCTCTTTACATAAAAACATTCTTAGACGATTTTTTTGAAGGTATAGCGATTGCTTGGCGAGCCATCATTGGCGAACGAGTGATGAACAATGATCTCAGAACCGCACAGCTGATGTCCGAACTGACGAATGTTGTGGTCGACTTTACGAACGATGTTATTCACAACAGTCGAAATAATGTCGTTATGCAAGTGTCGAAGTGCATTTCGCAAATGCTGGATTCCGAAAAAGATGTTGGTCGATTAGCGCCTCGAGCTGATGATCGTTTCGCACCTCCGCGTATGTTCATTCAAAGCTTTAAGTCTTTGATTTTACTTTGTTTAGTTCCCGGTCCATCCAACAAGCGAAACGATGAGTACGACAATCGAGCACCAGCAAATGACGCATACGATGAGTATGTCAGTGAATCCGAGTTGTACAATGACGGTAGGGTCCTTCAAATTTCGTAGTTGATTGCTGTTTTTAGATAAGCCAATATCGAAGGCATTCGAACGAAAAGAAATTGCAAAAAAGGAATTCAAGAGAAGAGAAGAACCTGACTACTTCGATATAACTCATTACGATAAAATCCACATCGAACGAAATGCTCCAATGCCCTACCTGGTGATGTTGTGTGGCAAATGGCCGAATATCAAGGGACAACGAGATCTTCGTATTTTTCGATTCTTCGAAGAAACTCCATTCGAGATTTTCAAGGCAATTCAAGATACTTCCTTGTTGAATTCGTCCGTTCACTCTATCATTCTCACATGCAACACGAGATGGAACCACACGAAATACATACTCACCAATCTGGCGGATCTACGACAAATGATTGAAAGTGTTCATACGCGTTGTCCTATGGTTGCGATCAAAATGTGCGGATTTTACTCCATTACGCTACCACCATTTGCTAAGCAATTCAACGAAAAACTGGAGATCTTGTGCAAGGCACTCAGTTACGTAGAATACGTTGACATGGATACAATTGCATTAAAATTGCCCAAGGAAATTCGCACCAATGGATCGGCAGGTCGTGGATTTCTCGAGTCTTTGATCCAATTAGTCATCAATGACGTCAAGTATGCATGAGTTTTTTTGTACCAGTTGTTTTATCTCATTGTTAAATGTGTGTTTCTAATTAATCTTGTTCCGCCTTTGTTTCCTTGAAAACAGCATTATGTCCTAAAAAATGTGAGCTTGACAGCTTTTTTTGACCCCAAATGAAACATTTGTTACTCGAATTAATCAGACTTCAGGTTGATATTTAACAGAATTAATAAAGTGAAACTTAACATTGTCTTTTTGTGCTTACTGATAGATACAAAACATTCTTTTGATGAATGTTCAAGTTTCAACTCGTCTTGTTAGCAAAGTAATCAAGGTCCTCGGATAAACACAGATTAATGAAAGTTGTTGTTGTGGAATTGACGGTCAGTCTATTGATAGGTTCGGAAATAACGTATAATGTCCCATACTGCAAATTTGTAAACCCGATTCGGCTTAATAGTGATCGAAGTCAATATTCAAACTGTAATCTCATTTTTGTCAATAATGTAGTTTTCAGAAGCTTTTCGTAAATCAGGATCGAGAATTGTTAAGGCAAAAAATTTCACTTCATCCACACAATAAAAGTGCGGATGAGTAAAGTTTGTTTGTCTGTATCCTGAATGGCCAATAAGAGCGGACACTTTCTCGAAATGAGCACTCTTCTTTTATGCTAATTTGTGTTCGACTGATTGAAATGACATGTTCACGGAATTGAAAAGTGGAAGAGTCTCGATTTGATCACGAAACTTTGCGAGTCGAAGATTAGAATACGGCGATTTGACGTGAGCTAATAGAAAGAAATTGGTCGTAAACGGTTGATGACAACAAAAGTTAGTATTATTGTCAAGTTGTTTTGAATAACTTGAAAATAATTGAAATCGTTGTAAAACCAAAGCAACCAAATCAGAGAGATTTAAGTAGTTTTGTAATGGTCGCCGTTTTTGTTGATTAGATACCAAGATCTTGAGAGATGTTGAGCTGCGAGTTTAGTTGTTAATGAGTTAAGTTTAGACGAAAACAAATCGACAAAATTGTTTAGTTAAGAATGGAAACGATGAGATGAGGGAGTTTTGAAAGGTTTGACAAATGGGTGTTGATGGTCGCTGAATGAGTTGCGAAACGGGTTTTTCGAAAACGTTGACAAGAGTTGTAAAAAACGGATTGCCTTGAACTCAGTGAGCAGTTTTAAATGAGTTTGATTGGCAAAATGGTTTTGATTAACGTCAGAAATGATTAATGATAAACGTTGCTGGTTGTTAAGTGGCTGAGAACTGGACTTGAAAGTGAAATGGCAATCAGTTTCGCAGGACTGTCAGTATACGATTGTCGTAGTTGTTGATTAGGTTGCATTGGAAGTTGACAACGACAAAAGCTTTTTATGTAGAATTGTTGTTGAATTATCCGACAGGTAGTCGTTGTGTTGGCACATATCAGTGAGTTCATCATATCATTAAGGACCACATTTACACTTTCAGATATGAGTTGCCATTGTGCCGCGTTAGTGATAAATTCACAACGATGACATTAGATTTTCGATATCGATACGCGCCTATTTAATTGGGGCATCTCGTAGCTAATTAGTATGAACAGACAAAGCCGGTTACTCTCGAGGCCCATGTAAAAGAATTTTCCCTCTAAAACTATGCGCTAAAATGCCGTGTTTCCATAATTGCTGCCGCGTTAAGTGTGTTTTGTCAGCAGTCAGTGCATTTGTACAAGTTGTTCAGAACAACGGCCGCAAATGAGACGTCTTGATTATGAATGCGGTTGCTTAAAAGCCTAAAATATTCAGTTAGATCAGTAATCAAGCAGTCACTTACCTTCTTGTCCATGGCACTCGATGTTGTCGTTATCGTTCCACAGAATGACAAGCAGAGATCTAATAAAAAGGAATGATACGATAGAATGACTGTTTGGACTCATTTTTATGCTTTATATATATTCCAATAAAACTATCGAGATTGCAGAAGGTTATACCCGCAATCATAGATGCATTAACTTGCAGTGATACGAACTGGGAAGGCGGTTAACATGTCTCGGTAGACAAAAGATCGCGAATTTATTCGTGACCGGCGGCTTGTTTTTTGATCTTTGAACTTACCCGGGGTGCTACTGAATTTCGAATGAGAAGATTGACGGCGTCTTTTTGAACACAATCACATTTACCAAGACATCAACAACTGAGCTGTTAGCTTCAGGTCACATTCTTATGTGAACTTGGACCGTAGGTTGGTGGTCAATTCTAATTCTATTGGACAATATTTCAAGCTTATTCGTTTAGTTTATGACCTTTTTGAAGTCAGATAATTGATTATTTCTTCCATTATTTCAACGGGATTATCATCTGGTACACAAGGAAATAGCAATGGATTCCAATTAAATGACAGATTTTACGTTTATCATCGTAGTCAAGCGCAACGATCGTGAGTTGATGTCAATCACTTCTTTTATTTGCTTGTAGATCTTTGTTTTGTTGTCCCCTCACGTTCTCATTCAAGATGAAGCTTTAAATTCAAGTGCACGATTTTGATCATTCGCTGATAACAGTTCGCATCTACAGCTGTTAATTGCTCGAACCCATGTTCACAATTTAGGTGAGTTGAAATAACAACAAACAGAAACGTCAACATCGAGATTTTAGCTCGAAAGTTTATGTCCGAAATGTGAACTTCCATTGACTACAACTCGGTGACCAGTGACTCTAGAAGCGTGTGATTAACAGGACAACAACAACCACTCATGAACTCCAAACCCTGTGAATATCGGCGGATTCCAATCAGCCAACAAGCTAAAATACACAACACCCCCCATTCCCTTTTATGACATGTCCATCGCGCAAATCGATGTAGCTTAGAGATTCTGGCAACAGTCATTGTTTATATTGTGTTAGTAGAAAGCTTGAAAGTCTGGCTATTGATTGTGCGTAAACTTGTAGACACCGGATAACTGAGAGAAAAATGAGAGGTCTTTAAAACCAAACAATCTGTCGAAAATCGTCCAAAATTGCAAAAGTTTGTGCAGCTCTTACCATGGATGATGGTGAGCTCTTATTTGGCACTCTCATTGACAAGGTTGAGAATTTATAATTCCAAAAGTTTGGAGACCTGAAGTTGATCGAGAACAGAATTGCAAACATAAATATACTCAGAAATCGCTTAAATTTGATGACTTGGCTTTATCTAGAAGAATTGATCTTTTTATGTTGTAATTTTCACACACAACTAAACACATTACAAGCATCAATTGGTGTAATTTGGAATTGATGGGCGCATTAGTTTTGGAAATCGAACTGAAAATTTGCTGACCAGTCAAACTCCACTACTACTTGTCGTTTTACGAGAACAACGAAATAGTTGCAAGTGTTATAGAACGTATGGTCGATAGCCGGAGTCCAAATAAGTATAAAAGAACCAAATAAACTGAAAGATTATCCAATAAAATTCGAATTGGCCAACAATCTACGGTCCAACTTCACATAAGAATATGACCTGAGGCCAACAGGTCAGTGATTGTTGACGTCTTGGTAGAGGTGATTGCGTTCTAAAGGACGCTGCCAATCTCGTTCAAATTCAAAATCACCTCGGGGAAAGCCTGGAAGCGAGAAAACAATCTGATTGGAACGCCGATCAATCAATAAAATTGTTCTCTTTTGTCTACCGAGAGATGTTAACCGCCTTCTCAGTTCCTATCACTGGTAGCGACTGCATATTTGACTGCGGGTAACGCCTTCTGCAGCTTCGACGGGCTCATTCGAGTAGCATATAAACCCTGGAATGAGTCCAAACAGTCACTCCATCGTCTCATTCCTTTCCTAGTCATTCCTTCTCTACTCATTCCTCTGCTCTTCTCTCCGCTGGTCGATCAACGCACTATTATCATACACTGTTCACGTTTCAACTAGTGTAGGATAACAGTGCGTGGGATGACCAAGCGGAGGAATCGAAGAGCAGACTCCTAGTCCAACTACTCGAATCCTTTGACCGTTTCGTTTCCGTCCTCACTTTACTTTTCAGTTTGTGCGAGTGTCCGTGGGTGTGAGCGGGAATGGAATAACGATTATTTTGATGTCAATCTGCTTTGTTTTTTGAACTCTGCAAAGACTAGTTGGTACGAAGATTAGACGAATCAAACGAACGTACACGCAAAGGCCTTCGAAATGTATCAATCAGAAAGTAGGACCACCTCCTTCGTCTGAATGATCTGTTTGTTAACTCACTTCAATTTCAGCTGTCGCACTCGTCGACAGATTACTTTCTGTGTCGTTTGTTGGAACCGCTTTTGCCGTCCTTACCTTTAATCGCGAACTATGAGACAGGAGATCTTCGATTGATTGAATTGTTGGTTTGTGCGAATAAGCTCTTCATGACTGTGAGCTCTGGTGTTGAGCTTAACAATAAACAAATTTTATGGGAGCTTGTTTCCTATTGTTGGTTATAAAAACACGCTCATTCCGAGTTTTTCTTTCAATCAATTGTTGGGCTCTTCGAGTAGTTGGGGTTTCTGTTTGTCTTCTCGAACTATAAGTGTGCAGCGACTTGATCAGGAGTTTGTGTCAAAGTCGACAAAATGACTGGCTCCAAACAACCAGTTGAAGATTCTTTGAGGACTACAAAGTAAATTTCAACTGTTAACTTTCTACTTCATCTATGACTTCGAACTTTCAATTCTACATTTGAAACATGGACCTGTTGTCTCCACTACCATCTCCGTAAGCAAGATCATCCAAACAACCAAGACTCGTGCAAAAACTGATGTCACAACCAAAGCAACGATCGAAGAGCCAGCCACTGACGACACTCGTTCCGGCATCTAATCTCCACTCATCCTCTTATGTTGTTCTTACCTGGTGTGTGAATAAACTTTTATCCGGCTTTTAAGAATTTCCTGTAAGTGAGTGTTTGAAAAAGAATACAAGTGAGTACTCGTGTTTTTGATTCACTGAGCTGAAGTTGACTGGAAACAGAATCGATGCCATGATTGCTAGCACTTGATAGTTGAGATCAACATCGTCACAACGAAAATTGAGTTCACTTGTTGGAAGTCGATATCCGCTGATTGCTTTTGTTGTCTCTTCGAAAGCCGTTGCTGACAGATCTGCAAGTGTGAAGTTGTCGCGTCCCTTTCTATAAACACGCTAAAAATCCAAAAGAAAAAGAACGCGCATAAATCGGACATCCACGGGCAATCAGTGGCTTACCCTTTTTTAACTCAGTCCGCTTGCGAACGCTCCGGCGCCCACCGCTTTGTTTTCTTTTTCTTACGATATCGTGCTTTTTTCATATATTGAATAAAGGTGTATTAATCCAAGTTTCAGGTTGACACCCCAGCATAGAAAATTTTGTGGCTATGTCTTCAAAAAAGGATGTTAATGAAAACGTAAGTCAGTCATTTAAAAACATGAGAAATACCGTTTTTTAGGTCGGAAAAGAATCGTTGGATGAGTCCGATGAGCCAAGTGCGTGTAAACGTCGTCGATTGGACAAAGATGGACCTCATGTAAACGATGTGAATGCAAAGGTAAGAAGTTTCATAAGTCCTATTTTTGTTCCCATCTAATATCTCACGGTTGAAATTGAAAACTGCAATCTGACAAGTTCGAGTCGAATGCACGGAGCAATTGGGGCTTGGGTTTGTGACTTGGGAAAAAAGACAGAACGTGGATCGAATAAACGACGCTGATACCTCGGTTTTTGGATGTTCAGTTTGCCTTTCCTTCCCTGTGATCGGACGACCGGTCGTGATTTTACCTACTTTTTGTCGTCTTCAATCTCACAGATCTGATCTCTGAACTATTGAGCTTTTCCGAATACCGCATTTTTCCTATTAATGCCCCAAGGGAGCCTATTTTTCGGAGGTGACAAAAAGGCGAGGCTAATTAGGAAGGGTGCTTCTACTAAAAATTGGGATGAATAGGAAAAATACGGTAAGTGCGGCGCCGGGTGTAAAGGTGTAAAAGAATATCAGTGTTGACAGACTGTATAAATTTCCCTTTCTGTCAAATAACACAACACGAGTTGCCGTTGGCAAACAAAGAGCAAAACTGTGGTTCTAGCTTTCATTCACCCAATGATGAAGATTGTCTTGATCAGTTGTTCAACACGTGCGAGCTTTGACAAGACAATTACTCGACCTTTTCACTAAAATTTACAGTTGTTCGGAACGTTGCTTGTGTTTCATAGTTCGGTTTCAGAGTACGACAGCAAATACCGATAGCTTCATCTTCAACCGCAAAAAAGGAACTTGCGATTCGTGCCAATTACGCACTATTCTTTCGATGGCCGGTTTTTTTCATCACTAACTACTACTCGTCTGTTGAAGTGATCGGTGTGCTCTACATGAAACAAAAGTAAGTTACAAATACCATTTTCCACTATGGTTTCTTTGCTATTCAGAAGACTCAACTTCGATTTTTCATTAGCAACAATTGATGGAAAACCGTTGAAAGGTCTTTTCAATGTGCTAAATTATTGTGCTTTTGACTTGGAGACATCGCTAGTCCTGTTTAAAAAGTGGTTTTCTGACTATTATCTGGGAACTGGAGTCAAAAACTTCGAACAGTCAACTGTTGTTATCAGGCGGTCAATCAGAATTTTGAATGGTTTTGATGGCTTCGACCGCGCACGTTTCTGTCCAAAATCTTATCCAGCCAATCTGGAAGATGGCCTGATCCTAAAATTCTATACGGATTTCGAAAGGATGTTGATCGATGTTAAAGTGGATGGTCAAAAGCAACTTCAAGCTACACAACTGGATATGTTGTCAAGTGGATCATTTTGCGACAGTCGATGGACAATTTGCGTACAGTGTAGAACGCAGACTTGGACATGATGAAGGTCAAACAACAATATCATCTGTTGAGTTCATCAAAGAGTCATTTGGAACTGGGGAGCTGTCCAGATGTCCAACGATCAACTGGAAAACTATCGATTTCTTTGTAAGATTTTTTGTTTTGCATATTTTCATTTGTACATTTATAGGCATTGTAAGCGTGGTTGTCGTGTTGGAAATCGATTTTTCATTGCTGTTTCAAATTCGACCAACAAAAGTCAATTTTTCGCGTTGAATTTGGACACATTGGAGTGGAAAGACACTGGAATCATGCTGGATGGTTATATTCAAGCTATGTAAACTGAGGGAGAATGTAGCTTGATTACTTTCATGGCAGGCGATCATTACGTTTACTATCATCACTTCGAAGTCGAGTAAGTTAGCCGGCTTGAACGATCTAAAGTTGTGTTTTTTTCAGCAAACCAGACTCGCTATCCACTGGTGCTTGGAACAAGTTGACGAGCTTAAGTGATACCCGACCAGACGCCTACGACTTCATTCTCAGCAAACTTCCGACGAATTTCAGACCACCGCGTCCTATTGAGCACTCTGTTCCACTTGATTCTCAACCATGATAATTTCTTGTGCTTTCAGTAAATAAATTGTTGTTAAACAGTTGTGAAAATGAAATTCGATTCTGGGATCTCAAAGAAACCGAACGCAAACTGAGATTTTAGGCATTAACTCACATGAAATCAAGACAATGAAAATGCTCAATTCAAGACCTCGTAAATTAATCATAAAACAAAAACATTTGCGAAATTTCTGATCTACTTGCTTAAAGTGAATCGATGATTGTTTATTGAGTTGATCAAAAAACACAAGTTCAAACGTGCGAGATACAATAATTGGGAAATGAGTGATAAAAAAAAAGGCCGAACTGCTAGCTCGTCTATTGAAGCCAACAGCCGGACCTTCGTTTTTAGTCCAACTGCTGACTCGTCGTGAAAGTCAACAATCGGACTAAAGTCTGTATGTAGCGGATACAATAATGAAATGGACGAAAACAGATTCATCCGATCAAAGGGTAGTCTCAACAGATCGCAGTGTAAAGACTGCTCTGCTGCTTACAACCCCTTGACCAGTAGTCAAGTCGTATTCAAGCGATCTTGCACCCCGACATTACACCACACAAAGTCGTATGGAATCGACAACCAAGCGGTAGTTTAAACCACGAGGCAAGGCCAACTATGGGGTTTGAGCTACGCCGCACGCGAGTGCAACGCATAAGAGTACCGCCCGACACCGGGGCACGAGAGTATTGTCAACCTGACTAGACGGGCTTCCAACTTAGAGGCATTCAGTTGTAATCCCCCAGATGGTAGCGTCGCACCAGCGTCCGATCGGACGAGCGCATAAACCAATTGTCTGAACCTGCTGTTCCTCTCGTACTAAGCAGGATTACTATTGCAACAACGAATTCGACAGTAGGATAAAACTAACCTGTCTCACGACGGTCTAAACCCAGCTCACGTTCCCTATTAGTGGGTGAACAATCCAACGCTTTGCGCATTCTGCTACGCAATGATAGGAAGAGCCGACATCGAAGGATCAAAAAGCAACGTCGCTATGGACGCTTGGCTGCCACAAGCCAGTTATCCCTGTGGTAACTTTTCTGACACCTCTTGCTGTAAACTTTACAAATCAAAAGGATCGATAGGCCACGCTTTCGCGGTCTGTATTCGTACTGGAAATCAAGATCAAGTAAGCTTTTGTCCTTTTACTCTACGTAAGGTTTCCGTCCTTACTGAGCTTACCTTAGGACACCTACGTTACTGTTTGATAGATGTACCGCCCCAGTCAAACTCCCCGCCTGACACTGTCTTCGGCGCGGGTCGTCCGTTCGCACGAACTTAACACCAAACACAAGCACACCGCGAAGGCGTGCGTTTCCCGTCTAACCGAATAAGTAAGGAAACGATGAAAGTAGTGGTATTTCATTGGCGTGCCGAAACACTCCCACTTATGCTACACCATGCATGATTCTTCACAAAGTCAGACTAGAGTCAAGCTCAACAGGGTCTTCTTTCCCCGCTGTCTTTGCCAAGCCCGTTCCCTTGGCTGTGGTTTCGCTAGATAGTAGTTAGGGACAGTGGGAATCTCGTTAATCCATTCGTGCGCGTCACTAATTAGATGACGAGGCATTTGGCTACCTTAAGAGAGTCATAGTTACTCCCGCCGTTTACCCGCGCTTAATCAAATTTCCTTAATATAACATTCAGAGCACTGGGCAGAAATCAGAGACGGTCAACGTCTTTCGAAGACCATCCGTCTCCTCTGTTTTAATTAGACAGTCGGATTCCCCGAGTCCGTACCAGTTCTAGATACGCTCGTTAAGCGTCTACCGCAACTCGCCGACAACCGCGAAGCCGTCGGGAGCGAAGCCGAAGCCTTCCACCGTCGGACCACGCCACTAGCCCACGCGGTCTTGCGACCACGCAGTCACGGACGCATTCCAACGGCCTCACGCAACGACCCGATAGACCCGAGCTCTAGAGCCAATTCTTTTCCCAAAGTTACGAATCTAATTTGCCGACTTCCCTTATCTACATTATTCTATCAACTAGAGGCTGTTCACCTTGGAGACCTGCTGCGGATATTGGTACGAACGAGCGAGAAATTCATCGAGCCTCCCCTGCCTTTTCACGGACCACATGAAGCACTCGGAATGGCGCCGTAACCGCGCCACTCTACAACCCCAACAACCATATCTCCGGATGAACCGATTCCATGGTCACGCGAGTTTAAACCAGAAAAGAGATCTCTGGTCCGGGCCTCATGCAGCGTCGACAGGTTCGTTTGCGTTGCCGCGCTCGTCGACGCCGAAGCGACGACATCTCCTCGTCTCGATGCGGGAATATTAACCCGCTTCCCTTTCGGCACACGCGACGCAATCCACAAGTGGAAGTTGAACGTCGCCACTTCAAAACCAGCCTTAGCCTGTGCCTTAGGATCGATTAACCCACGTACAATCACTGTGCACGCGGAACCCTTCTCCACTTCAGTCTTCAAGGATCTCACTTGAATATTTGCTACTACAACCAAGATCTGCACTCGTGACGGCTCCAGTCGAGCTCACGCTCCGCACCTTCGACGCCATCACGACAACCTTCCTACTCGTTGAGAGATTGGGCACCATCTCAAACAACGGCCGAGTATAGGTCCTCCGCTCCAGCGCCATCCATTTTCAGGGCTAGTTGCTTCGGCAGGTGGGTTGTTACACATTCCTTAGCGGTTTCCGACTTCCATGGCCACCGTCCTGCTGTCTATAGCAACCAACACCTTTTATGGGGTCTAATGAGCGGAGAGTCTGGCACCTTAACTCGGCGTTTGGTTCATCCCACATCGCCAGTTCTGCTTACCAAAAATGGCCCACTTGGAGCACATGCAATCAAAGTCGCGTGTTCAAATCGAGAAACACCGACATCATAACCATTTAGAGTATGAGAATAGTTTGAGAATAATACATCCCAATGACTTAAATCGTTCGCTTTACCGAGTATATCTGCTTCGATTGTGCACCAGCTATCCTGAGGGAAACTTCGGAAGGAACCAGCTACTAGATGGTTCGATTAGTCTTGCGCCCCTATACCCAAATCAGACGATCGATTTGCACGTCAGAACCGCTTCGGACTTCCACCAGAGTTTCCTCTGGCTTCATCCTGTTCGGGCATAGTTCACCATCTTTCGGGTCTCAAAGCGTACGCTCAACCTCCGCAACAGAACAAGTCCTAGTCACGGGGCGATGTTGCGCGCCGGACGTCGAAACGCCCAACGCTCACATCGTCGACATCCAATGTCTCACTTTCATTACGCCTTTGAGTTTCGCAGCTCAATGACTCGCGTACACCTTAAACTCCTTGGTCCGTGTTTCAAGACGGGTCGAATGGGTGACCGACTATACACCGAGTCGAGTGCCGGGGCAACGAACGCCGATCGTAGGCCGCGGAAACGGAAGACACATGTGCCATCCGCAACCACAACTCACAACCGACGCCCATCGCGAATTCACCCGCACTCCACAACAGCGAGCCAACATCACCTGCTATCCGAACGCACAGGATTCTCGAGTCCGAAAACCCGAGTCCTCTATACGCCCTTCCGGCAGCGACATCGACCCACTCGGCGCACTCCGCACGCAAATGCATCCAACGAACACAACAACAACACTCCTAGACAACCTTGCGGAATGTCGTCGAAGCGATTGCAGTGTCGCGGGATTGAATACGCACAAGATACGTCAGCTCCATTCGCTTCCATTATATCGGTTTCACGTTCTCTTGCACTCTCTTTTCAAAGTGCTTTTCAACTTTCCCTCACGGTACTTGTTTGCTATCGGTCTCGTGGTCGTATTTAGCCTTAGGTGAAGTTTACCACCCGCTTTGGGCTGCGTTTCCAAACAACCCGACTCCCAGAGAAACGAATTCGTCGACGCCGTTCGGCCGTACTGGTGTGAAACCATCTGTGCAGCCGCTTTCCAGCGAAACTTGGACCAAACACACGCCGACGATGCTCGCTCTCCAAACGCTACACCGACACTCGTCCGTCAGAACGAGCGTCTTAAGCGCTGGGCTAGTCCCTTTTCACTCGCAGTTACTGGGGGAATCCTTGTTAGTTTCTTTTCCTCTGCTTTACTGATATGCTTAAGTTCAGCAGGTGGTCATACGCAACTCAGGTGGATTTCAACCAATCAAATGGTCAGTGTCATCAATCGCACTGCCGACATCCGAACAACAACTCGCAAAGACCTTCTCAATAACAGCCAAGCATCTCAAATTGTGGAATCAAGTCACTCAAAGCCGTACAGATCAAAAGCCAATCGAATCATGTTCCTTGCACATGGACATCGTTCGAACAGTACTAACAACGTAATCACAGGCATACTCCGAAGAATACGCCACCAAAGCGAACACGTCAACTGCATTCCGTGGGGAAGAGTCGACGATTCGATGGCGAAAACCATTACACAATGCATTTGGCTTCCCTTTCCATGAAAACACCCTGAGCTGCGTATGTCGAAGGGCAGAACCCGACGACGCAATATGCAATCGAAAACAAGGCACTCGTAATATCTGTAATTCGTGCTTATTAACGCAATTCACTGCGTTCTTCATCGACCCACGAGCCAAGTGATTCACCGACATAACTTGCTCGATTAGTTGGCATTGAATGAATTGAAAATGGGTTGTTGGTTCTGGGTGCCCGACCGGGTCATCAACTCTAACACCGCCGAAGCGGTGTCTACTATTGGACATCGTCGCAGCCACGGACGTGGAACACAACTGCTCAATCCAACATAGAGGCCCAGAGAAGCCGTTTGTGAAAACTGAAATCTCATTGAAGAGACCAGCGATCGGGAAATACCGAGTGCTTCACGACGACCGTCGAATATCCGCACCACGGCACTCCCAACTCGATTGTTTGCTTCGATACCTGATCTTGCAGCAGGTTCACCTACTGCAACCTTGTTACGACTTTTCCCCGGTTCAAGCCGTTGCGATTAAGCCACTTTCCAGCAAACGACATGCCGAAACATGAGCGAACGCCGGTCCGTGGATTTCTCGAAACAACTCAGTCCCGGGGAGCGACGGGCGGTGTGTGTACAAAGGGCAGGGACGTAATCAATGCGAGTTGATGACTCGCATTTACTTGGAATTCCTCGTTCATGAGTGAAAATTTCAACACTCAATTCCAGCCATAATAATATCTCAACTGTGTTTGCCATCTCCTCTCGGAGTAGGACAATCACGCTGATACCACCATTGTAGCACGCGTGCGGCCCCGAACATCTAAGGGCATCACAGACCTGTTATTGCGCCATTTCTTGAGGCTAAGAACCACGAATCCCGCTAAGAAATGATCGTCGACAAACGAATCAATCGACGCACTAGTTAGCAGTCGGCGTCTCGCTCGTTATCGCAATAAAGCAGACAATGAAAGAGCTAATCGGTCTGTCAATCCTCACGATGTGCTGGCCGGGTGAGGTTTCCCGTGTTGAGTCAAAATTAAGCCGCAAGCTCCACTCCTGGTGGTGCCCTTCCGTCAATTCCTCAATTGCAACCATACTTAAGTTTTCCAGCTGTCTTGCAACCATACTCGGTCAGAACTAGCGGGGTATCTAATCGCCTTCGAACCTCTGAATTTTCTTGCTTAATGAAAACACTCTTGGCAAATGCCTTCGCTTTAGTGCGTCTCGCTACGGTCTCGAATTTTCACTCTCGCGGCAGCGATACACATTGCCCCCAGGTTTTCCTGTTAACCATTTGTGTTCAGCCTTACAAAAACCAATAAACCTCGGAAGCACCCTTGTTCATATTCATGCACCGGTATTCAGTCGTAAGACCCGCCTTGCGCACTAAGCAGTCAAAGTAATTCATGCGCTATCCACCGACCCGGAAGGAGCCCGCGAACGAAAACGCCGCAAAATACCGCCCACGAGTGACGCCCG